>CAIGQS010000018.1:365000-372500 GCA_903798195.1 Danio kyathit
GTCTCGGTACATTCATATTCTGATTTGTTGTTTTCCCCCATGGCACAAACAGTAGTGATGTTTCAGCAGTGGTGTAAAGTAACTAATTACAATACTCAAATTACTGCGAGTAGTTTTTCTCAGGAATTGTAATTTACTGAGTAGTCCTTTTACTTTCTCTTGAGTAGATTTTTAGTGCAGTATCTGTACTTTTACTCCACTACTTTCCTTCAGTCTGCATCACTACTTTATTTTTCTTGTCTATGGGGATTAGAAAAATCAGTCCTGAGATTCCTGTTCAATCAAATCACACATCGAAGGTGAATCGCCTCATAATGAACTACCTCAAGACATGGGTGATTTATAAATGCAGCAAACTGTTTGAAAGCATTAAAAGTGTCCATGAAGATGTCCAAAATCTTTACGCGCATTGACCCAGAGACTGATGAGAAGATGACGGATGTTTACTTTATGATGACTGAAATGGCCTTAAACACCCAGCAGGCACAAGACATCCACATGACGTCAGATTGACTTTGTACCCCAACATTGTGGAGACGTTGCATTTTGTTTGGAAATGAAAATCAGTTTGATGTCAGAACTCAACGTCAGGCCAACGTCAATGTCCAACCTAAAATCAACCAAATATCAACGTCTAATGATGTTACAGCTTGACGTTGTGTGGATGTCACCACTATGACGTCTATCAGACGTTGGATTTTGGTTGCCGTACCTGATGAATAAATGTCAGTATTTGACGTCAATATGACGCTGGTTTAAGATGTTGGCTCGACGCTGGATTTTGGTCACTTTCCAACACCTAAAATAGACCAAATATCAATTTGACGTCATTATTAGACATCAAAATAACGTTATACTTAGACGCTGGCTAGACATTGAATTTTGGTCACCTGACATCACAACCTAAATCTAACCTAATGTAAATGTCTTATGATGATGTTGTGTGCCTGCTGGGCAATAACTAATGCACTACAGAATGTTACGTTTACACACATCCACAAATTACATGTAAACACATCAGCTTTTTACAGTGTAATACTCACTACTCTTGAGTACTTTTAAAAGGGCTACTTTTTACTCATACTTTGAGTAATATTTACAACAGTTACTTTTACTCGCACTACATTTTTAGGCAAGTAATGGTACTTTTACTGGAGTATGATTTTTCAGTACTCTTCCCACCACTGTGTTTCAGTCGTGACTAAGGCCCAATCCCAATTCTACCCCTTAGCCCTTCCCCTTACCCCTACCCCTCGTTTTGCGCGTTCACGTCAAGGGGTAGTGTTGTCCCACTTCTCTTCAGCTTGAAGGCGTAGGGCTAAGGGCAAGGGCTAGATACCCCTTCGAACGAAGATTTTTCAGGAGCACACTTGAAACCAAGGGGTTAGAATATTTCCCAGAATACACCTGCCACAACGGCATTATAGCTGCACCCGGAAGTCAGGAGATCCACAAATTAGTATTTTTTGTCATTATTACAAATTTTTAAACAAACAAGCACAGGTTTGAATATATTCATAACCGCGTTCGTGTTTTACCATCATGCTTTAAAAAAACCCTGCTAAATTTGGCGATCTATAATCCCTAATAATAACTCCCCTACAGCAGTCCCACAACATTCTTACACTCGATGACACTCGAATACCCTGTCAGAAATGTCTACTGGCTGGTAATGAGCTTTTTACAGTGTCTGCTATAATGTTAATGTTGTTTTCGTGTGTTTGCATAGATGAATATGGCCACTGTGTAAATGCACAGTATAGTTATGATCTTATTGCCACATTAGATCATGATGATAACATAATATATGCCTTCAGTGATTTCCTGAAGATAAATACCAAAAAATAACAACTGAAATCACTACAGCAGTCGCCATCGTCTGATCTCATACACTCTCAGAAATAAAGGTAGGTGAGATGTCACTGGGGTGGTACCTTTTCAAAAGGTACACATTTGTACTTAAAGGGTCCATATTGGTACCTCAAAAGTATATATTAATACCTAAAAATTTTAAGAGGAACACTTTTGTACTTTTTAGGTATTAATATGGACCTTTTAGGTACAAATTTGTACCTTTTGAAAAGGTACCACCTCAGTGACAGCTCTCGTACCTTTATTTCTGAGAGTGTATAAAGCAAGAGATCGTGATGACATATGATGACGTGTGCAGGTGCTGAAGTGCTGTCCCAATTCTTAGGGGTAAGTTCTGAAGCCCTTCCCCTTAACCCTCGGTTGTTAGGGCCAAGGGCAAGGGGTACAAAAATAGAATTGGGATTGGGCCTAAGTCTATGGTTTTAGACGTATATGTGCAAAGATTACACTGTAAAAACCACATATTAATGAACAGTTTCTGTATTTAGTGATTCTCAAGTGTTTATTTGCAGTGGTGAATTGCATTTTGGGATGTTGATCTCTGCTCTGTCACTTTTGATGTTGAAAATGATGTTACCAAATTTGTTACTGAAAAGAAAAAAAAACTAAGTCCCCACGATTTGGACGATTTGTGTTACAACCCTGGTCTAGGGTCAAGGACGTAACATAAAACACTCGACAAATAAAATAACTTTATGAACCCTAGAGTCAGGTCCGTTTATTAATCTTTTTTAACACTCAAAACGTGAAGCCTATACCTCGGAGAGGACCCACAAAAAATAATAAACAAAAGCACACTCTACCTAAACACCCACAATAAAACTACCTAGACCTTACAAAGAAAATAACAGAAATAAAAATACAATACTAAACCTCACTTCCTACCTATTTATAAAAACAAGAGAAAATATTTACAATAAAGAAAAGTGTGGAATCCAACCCCTACTGCTGCAGTTAGTGTATATATAATATCTTTACAGAGACAACAAACTAAGCCGAAAACTAAACTTACAAGGGGAGGGGGCCACTGGAGAGATCACAACAACAAGAAAACCAAAGTTACACACAGCACAGGAATACACAATCAACACCAAGAATTGCTAATAATATTTTTCAGCAACAGTTTTAAACTACACTCCAACAAACTCCCTCTCTGCTCTCTCCGACCGTTCCACTTTTTAAAAGAGGCCCTACGTCACTCCGGCCAATCCCCGGTGACGTCGCGGACATAATTAGGCCGGGACCTAAGCATGGGCCGGTATAAGATTCTGACGGTATGATGACCTTGGATAAAAATATCACGGTATCACGGTATTGTGATTACTGCTCTAAAATATATTCTTTTTAAATGTCTGGGTAAAAAACTAAAAGTTTTCCCCTTTGAACACGATATATTTTATTTTGAGAAACATTTATAATATTTTGGAGCAGTAAACGAGCCAGGCTAAATAATGAAAATGAATCATTGACCTCTGCTCTCTTCATTAGTTTCAAAAACACAAATTTAAAATGGCATCTTTGGATATCTTTTCTGCTAGAGATGCTGTTGTTAAAAAAAAATGTAAATAAAAAATCTTACACATACCTTACGAACGGTATTAGAGAAAATTTTGGCGGTATGATAACCTTGACTTTTCCAAACCGCGGTATACCTTGAAAACGGTTATCGTCCCATGCCTACCTGTGACGAAGGAAAAAGTGAGAGAGAGAGAGAACAGATACACACACACACACACATACACACACACACACACACACACACACACACACACAGACTTGTGAACGCAACACTAAACAAAGTGACTTTTATTGACATTTTAGTAGTTAAATTAATAACATATATAAAAATAATGCAAGGCAAGGCAAGTTTATTTATATAGCACATTTCATACACAGTGGCAATTCAAAGTGCTTTACATAAACAAGAATAAAAAGACAAGTGTAAGAAAAAATAAAAACAGATAATAAAAAAACAAATAGAAATGTGTTAAAACGGGTTATAAAAGAATGAAAAAGAAGAGAAAAACATAATAGTGCGATCTGTGGGACGTAGCACAGTGCTCATTCAGTAAAGGCACAGCTAAACAGATGTGTTTTCAGTCTGGATTTGAATGTGCCTAATGTTGGAGCACATCTGATCATTTCTGTAGTCCAGCAGCCAGGGGCGTAGTAGCTGAAGGTCGATTCACCGTGCTTTGACTGAACTCTTGGAATTTCTAGTTCACTATTACACATAGGGCTGGACGATATGGCAAAAATTTATATCACGATATATTTTTTTATTTCGGTCGATACGATATAATTCCGATATCGATATGGACAATATTAAAAAGAAAGGAAAAACTGCCAAGAACGCACACAATGGATGTCTGTACCTACAAATGTCTGCAAAGTGAATTTGCAAAGTCGATAATACCTCCAGACTCTCATAACTTTTTAAAAAAAATAAAAGCAGTACAAAAAAATTTGTTCACTTTTTATTTGTATTTAGCCTATACAAACAAGAAATGTGAAATAAACTATCAAATAAATAAAGCTCTCAGAAAAATTCATAAAAAATTAGCAAAATAGTTTAGAAAAATTAAGTGTTGTAGTCTAACCAGCAGGGACAGCAGTGACGTGTGATCTGAGTTTGATGGCAGTATAATGAGTTAGAGGGAAGTTATTGACAGCTTTTGTAGTATTGGTTTTTGCGTTTTGCTCTTTGTAGACGGTCCCTAAGGATCGGTCTCTTTGCCGCCTGCGCATAGAGATCAATATATTGCGTCCAGCGCGTAGGAAAGCTCATTTTTAGGAAAATAAGGTTGTAGGTGGTTGTATACATTGCGACAGTTGAAAAAATGTGCTATTTGTTTAGGAACAATGTTTCGGTCATGAGTTATTGATCCGGAAAATACGAATCTGCGAATCTGTTGCTAACTTTACTGAATTGAACCACTTCTACACCACTGCATTAGTCTTTCCTTTCTTATCAACTATTTCGTCTGCATTCTTACTTGTGGAAGCTTGTTCATTCGCATCTGTATTCAGAGCACTCATTTGTAGCTAAAACTTTCTGCGGCGCAGCTTAAACCAACTGCTGTGCTGAGCGCTGGCAGGCAGCGTGTCTGTGTTGTTCGTCATCACGTAAGTGAGATCAGATCACGCTCTTTCTGACGGCTGAGCACTGAACGTCATTCAGTGACAAGTGATACATGTATAAGATCTTATATAAATAATAATATATATATTTATATATATGCAAATTTATATCGAAATATCGGAAATGGGTTCAAAAATCATATCATCGTTATTGAAAAAAATTATATCGCGATATATATTGATATCGAATTATTGTCCAGCCCTAGTTACACATGCTCAGAAAATCACTTTATCACAGTTTTCAAGGTTAAACGTTGATGAAGGAAAGATTAAGATCCCATAATGCAATTCAAAAACATAAATAAACTGGCTAAAATAAAAACATGAATCACAAAATAACTAATTTTACTGATGTTTTGTTACAGTGCGTCTATCATATAACAACATTATTAATTCATCATTGCTCTTCTCTTGTGTTCAGTTCATGGAGGTAAAGGTGTGCGATACACTAACAGTGAAGACGTCTATCCAGATAAGGGTATGTGTCTGCTTCATATTTACATACATTTGCATATTGAATGAATATTCATTCATTTTCCTTCAGCTTAGTCCCTTTGTTGATCAGGGGTCGCCACAGCGGAATGAACCGCCAACTATTCCAGCATATGTTTTACACAGCGGATGCCCTTCCAGCCACAACCCAGTACTGGGAAACACCCATACACTCATACATTACGGTCAATTTACTTTATCAATTCCCCTATAGTACATGTGTTTGGACTGTGGGGGAAACCGGAGCACCCGGAGGAAACCCACGCCAACACGTGGAGTGTGTGGAGTTTGCATGTTCTCCCCGTGTTGACGTGGGTTTCCTCCGGGTGCTCCGGTTTCCCCCACAGTCCAAACACATGCGCTATAGAGGAATTGATGAACTAAATTGGCCGTAGTGTATGAGTGTGTGTAAATGTGAGAGTGTATGGGTGTTTCCCAGTGCTGGGTTGCAGCTGGAAGGGCATCCGCTGTGTAAAACATATGCTGGATAAGTTGGCGGTTGATTCCGCTTGTGGCGACCTCTGATGAATAAGGGACTACGCCAGAGGAAAACGAATGAATGAATGAATAATGGGAAATACAGAGATGTCAGTTGTGTATTGCTGTAGTGTGTGATTGCTGCCCTCTGCTGGAGGACTGCAATAACAGCACATTCACAGCATCCTTCTGTCAGATTAATCGCATATTTAAATCTTTTATCGATAAAAAGGCAAGCTGAGATGTCAGAAATTTAACAACAAATCTCAATGCTCATGCTTCTTTATTATTAGTCTGATGATATTACTCTTTATCATTCAATTGTTTTTTCAATTTAAATGTCTGTAGTGTAAAAAACATTATAGATATTTCCTTTTTTGTTCTTTTTTTTTAGAAAATGTTATATATGTAATTATTTTGGCTTTTGTTTTTTATACATTTTGTATTTATATATATATATATACACAATATTTATACACAGTGAGTACACACATTATGGAAATGCAAACTTAATTGTTTCTGTGTGTGCATGTGTGTGTGTTCAGCATCAGGTGTGGAGGATGCGGTGGGTGAAGTGTGTATGACGGTGGAGATCTTCAATGACCCGAACACTGGAGGACACAGAATCACAGTTAAAGGTGCTCAGACTTTATTACACATTATTATTAGCATCATAATGAGACATGCTAATGTTCAATATTACAATATATCATGATGAAGAGCATGCACAATACCGTCATAACGGCCACTTCAAAATATCTAGAATAATTATTAATTCTTGAAACTTTTAGAGTGCATTTTAAAGGGTTAGTTCACACAAAAAAAAGATTTACTCACTATTTACTCCTCCTTAAGTAGTCTTAAACCTTTATGAGTTTCTTTATTATGTTGAACACAAAAGAAGATATTTTGAAGAATTCTTTAAACCTGTAACCATTGACTTCCGTAGCAGGAAAAACAAATACAGGGAGTGCAGAATTATTAGGCAAGTTGCATTTTTGAGGATTAATTTTGTTATTGAACAACAACCATGTTCTCAATGAACCCAAAAAACTCATTAATATCAAAGCTGAATATTTGTGGAAGTAGTTTTTAGTTTGTTTTTAGTTTGAGCTATTTTAGGAGGATATCTGTGTGTGCAGGTGACTATTACTGTGCAGAATTATTAGGCAACTTAACAAAAAACAAATATATCCCCATTTCAATGATTTATTTTCACCAGTGAAACCAATATAACATCTCAACATTCACAAATATACATTTCTGACATTCAAAAACAAAACAAAAACAAATCAGTGACCAATATAGCCACCTTTCTTTGCAAGGACACTCAAAAGCCTGCCATCCATGGATTCTGTCAGTGTTTTGATCTGTTCACCATCAACATTGCGTGCAGCAGCAACCACAGCCTCCCAGACACTGTTCAGAGAGGTGTACTGTTTTCCCTCCTTGTAAATCTCACATGTGATGATAGACCACAGGTTCTCTATGGGGTTCAGTCAGGTGAACAAGGAGGCC
>CAIGQS010000018.1:377500-516219 GCA_903798195.1 Danio kyathit
GAAAAAATATAGAAAAATACTCAAATATATTTTAAAGCATGACAGAATTTTAAATATTGAATTTAAATATATACAGTTGAAAGCAGAAGTTTCCATCCACTGTATAAAAAGGCACATCACCATTTAAAATAAAGTCAGATGTTAATGTGACTAAACTTTTCGTCTTTTAGGTGAGTTAGGATGATCACATTTGTTTCTGTTCTGCTTAACAGCAGAATAATAAGAGAGAGATTTGTTGAGAAATTGTTATAACTTTTCTTGAAAGTCAAGTTTACATACAATAAGATTATTCTGCCTCTGAAAAAGCTCAGATGATGGTGTCAAGGTTTTGGAAGTTTCTGATTGGCTAATTGACAACATTTGAGTTAATTGGAGGCACAACTGTAGAATAGTATTGAAGGAAAACCTCAAACACACTGCTTCCTTGTGTGACAACATGGGAAAATCAACAAGCCAGAATCAACAAAAAAGCCAGATTACAATTTGCTAAATTACACTGGGAAAAGACTAATGTTTGGAGACATGTCCTGTGGTCTGATGGAGCTAAGATTGAACTGTTTGGCCATAATGACCAGTGTTACATTTGGAGGACAAAGGGGAAAGCTTACAAGCCTAGGAACACCATCCCAACTGTGAAGTATGGGGGCGGCAGCATCATGTTGTGGGGCTGTTTTGCTGCAGGAGGGACTGATCCACTTCACAGCATAGATGGCATCATGAAGAAAGAACATTATGTAGAAATACTGAAGCAACATCTCAAGACATCAGCCAGGAAATTAAAACTTGGCCACAAATGGGTCTTCCAAACAGACCATGACCCTAAGCATACTGCCAAATTAGTTAAAATGTGCTTTAAGGACAACAGAGTGAATGTTTTGGAGCGGCCATCACAAAGCCCTGAGCTCAATCCTATAGAAAATTTGTGGGCAGAGTTGAAAAAGCTTGTGCGAGCAAGACAGCCTACAAATCTGACTCAGTTACAGCAATTCTGTCAGGAGGAATGGGCCAAAATTCCTGCAAACTATTGTGAGAAGCTTGTGGAAGGAGACCCAAAACATTTGACCAAAGTTATACAGTTTAAAAGCAAAGCTAAAAAAAATACCAAGGAAATGTGTGTAAACTTTTGACTGTCTAGAAATTAATAAAACATTCTCTCATTATTCTGGCATTTAGCAAGTGTAAATGATGTAGGTAGTCCTAACAGGCCTAAAATAGTAAACGTTTAGTATGATTTACCATCAGACATTTAAAAAAAAAATGGTTATGTTCCTTTATTTAGAGTGTATATAAACTTCTGGTTTCAACTCAACGTTAAAAAATATTAAAATATTTCATAAAATACTTTTATAATGTGCTAAAATTTTAGAAATCAAAATCAATCATGTCATCAATCTGTAATTATATTAATATGAAATACTGTAAAATATAAATATTTAATGAAATCTTCAGTTTAATAAAATTATACTACTATAAATATAATATAAATGTTGCAGCTGGAAGGGCATCCGCTGTGTAAAACATATGCCAGAGTAGTTGGCGGTTCATTCCGCTGTGGTGACCCCTGATAAATCATGGACTAAGCCGAAGGAAAATGAATGAATGAATGATATTCATTCATTTTCTTGTCGGCTTTGTCCCTTGCGGGGTCGCCACAGTGAAATGAACCACCAACTTATCCAGCACGATTTTACACAGCGGATGCCCTTCCAGCTGCAACCCATCTCTGGGAATTTCCACACACACATTCACACTCATACACTACGGACAATTTAGCCTACCCAATTCACCTGTACCGCATGTCTTTGGACTGTGGGGGAAACCGGAGCACCCGGAGGAAACCCACGCGAATGCAGGGAGAACATGCAAACTCCACACAGAAACGCCAACTGACCCAGCCCAGCCGAGGTTCGAACCTGCGACCCAGCGACGTTCTTGCTGTGAGGCAACAGCACTACCTACTGCGCCACTGCGTTGCCATGAATGATATTAATAAAAATATTTAAATAATAAAATATTGATATCTCTGTCATACAGATAACGCTGGAATGCACTAAAATATAAATATTACTTCAAGAACCTAATTTATTTTTTTTTAAGTTCACATGAAATCAAAACTCACCATATTGATGTTGTTAGCTCACATTACCAGTTTTGTGGTGAACAATTCATCTGTGTGTGTCATTAAGAACAAAAAAAAAGTGTTTGCCTTTCTAATCTTAGATTGAAATCTGAAACTGCACTTCCAGTTTATTTTCAGTTAAATTCTCAGATTGTGGGCCCTATCGTACACCGCGCAGTAAGGCGCAAGACGTGTTTTGTGCAGTTTGTTGCTATTTTCAGACCAACACAACCCTAATTTTCACGTTTTACGTCGCGTTGTTTAAATAGTAAATCCATTTGCACCACTCTGTGGACTCGTGTGTCACTTTAAACTATTCAAAATGTTCATAAAAGTCACTTTTTCAAACTTTTCAAGGCTTAAAGTTTTTGCGAGAAAGATCAAGGCCCCATGATGCAATTCCAATGCATAAATACATGGAGAAAATAAAAACTTGAATGACAAAATAAGGAAAACTGCTAATTTACGAATATTTTTTACTGGCAAATATGTTTATCAATAGACTAAACAGACATTTTAGGAACAAATGATGTAGAGTTTGTTAGGTGTAAATGAGAAGGATTCAATGAAAACCTGAGATATTGTCATGATCACGTGCGAAAACAAAATGGTCACATGGATTTACAGCAGCAGCTCAACACATAATCCATTTAAAGGCCACCAGACAATAACAAACAAAACAAATAACCACTAAACATAAGACTATCAATGTTATTGTGTTATGTGGCATCAAATAATAACATGACATTTTACTTTTGATATACAGTTGCAATCAGAATTATTCGCCCCCTTTGAATTTTTTTTTCTTTTTTAAATATTTCCCAAATGATGTTTAACAGAGCAAGGAAATTTTCACAGTATGTCTGATAATATATTTTCTTCTGGAGAAAGTCTTATTTGTTTTATTTCGGCTAGAATAAAAGCAGTTTTTAATTTTTTAAAACCCATTTTAAGGTCAAAATTATTAGCCCCTTTAAGCTATATATTTTTTCGATAGTCTACAGAACAAACCATCATTATACAATAACTTGCCTAATTCCCCTAACCTGCCTAGTTACCCTAATTAACCTAGTTAAGCCTTTAAATGTCACTTTAAGCTGTATAGAAGTGTCTTGAAGAATATCTAGTCTAATATTATTTACTGTCATCATGACAAAGATAAAATAAATCAGTTATTAGAGATGAGTTATTAAAACTATTATTATTAGAAATGTGTTGAAGAAATGTTCTCTCCGTTAAACAGAAATTGGTGGGAAAAAATAAACAGGGGGGCTAATAATTCAGGGGGTTGAATAATTCTGATTGCAACTGTAGTTGGGAAAAAATTAAGAGAGATTATTTAGTTATGCGTTTGTAAAGCAAAGAGTTTTCTTACAAATTTAAAATAAATATGTCGCAAAACAAAAACATGCAATGATTTTAGATGTGTATTTACAACACAATAGCAAAAAATAAATAAATACATCAACTTAAAGTGACAGTTCATCCAAAAATGAAACATCTGACCATGCGCCGGTGCTCAGAGCGCGTTTTACCTATGTGTTTTTTCATCCTTAAAACAGCAAAAGTGGATTCAGACACACCACTAATGCTTTTGCGCCACGAGCTTTAGAGTTTCGCTCCTAGATCATTAAAATAGCCCTATGTGTGTCTGAGTTATTGGGCGGGGCTGACATATTTAACCACGCCCCTCCAGCTGTCAGTTTTGACAACAATCAGAAATGGTGAGAAGGAGGAGTCTATTAGGTTGTAGTAACTCTTCCCGATCTTTCTGAATGAAACATCCAATCAACTCGCAGTAGAAAAAACAAGCCACGCCCACTGCTTTCTCATTTAATATTCTGTTTCTCTAGGAACTGTGTCACAATAAGAAAAATAAAAACCAGTCGCAGCTTCATGTGGACTTTAAAATACTACAGTAAAGCAGATTCCTCAGTAACAGTCTCTCTCTGTCTCCCTATCTAGTGTTCTAGGTAGTGAGCTGGGGCCTGAGGGTTATGAGCTGCAGGTGTGTGTGAAGGACTACTGTTTTGCGCGTGAGGATCGCACCGTGGGCACGGCGGTGCTGCAGCTGAAGGATCTGGCATCCCGGAGCAGCGCCGCCTGCTGGCTGCCGCTGGGGAAGCGCGTGCACATGGACGAGACGGGGCTCACCGTCCTGCGCATCCTCTCACAGAGGAACAACGATGAGGTCGCCAAAGAGTTCGTCAAACTCAAGTCTGAACAGCGCTCGGCGGAAGAGGGAAGAGCATGAGCACACACACACACACATACACACTGACTGGAGGAAAAAAAACACACACACACACACACACACCTGTGCTCTTCAGTCAGACTGGGCTGGAATATTTTGCACTCTCTGCATGTGAGTCTGGTGTCGTCTCCTCCACACTTCAGCATGATGAAGAACACTGTGATCACACACACACACACACACACACTGCTGTCTGCGTCTCCACAAGGCCAGTGTTTTCTGCTTCTCCAGGATTTCTCATCAAACACACTCTGGTCACTTTGGGTTTGGGTTTTAATGCTTCCAGATAATGAGTGACACTTTGGCGTCGAGGCTGACAATATTATACGTGTGTTATCTGTGTTTCTGTTCTCCACAGGCTGTGTCATATCTGTAGTGCGGCGTCTACTTCAATAATGCAGAATTCTAGAGCAATACACACTTACTGAAACAGCAGCACACACACACACACACACACACACACACTGGAGTTCAAGACACAGTTCAGCTGGACATCGCACATTCCTGCGTATACACACGGAATATAGTTTATTATGGGGTGGCATGGTGGCTCAGTGGTTAGCACTGTGGCCTCACAGCAAGAAGGTTGCTGGTTCGAGTCCCGGCTGGGTCAGTTGGTGTTTCTGTGTGGAGTTTGCATGTTCTCCCCATGTTGGCGTGGGTTTCCTCCGGGTGCTCCGGTTTCCCCCACAATGAACTAAATTGGTTGTAGTGTATGAGTGTGTGTGTGAATGGATTGTTCCCAGTGCTGGGTTGCAGCTGGAAGGGCATCCGCTGTGTAAAACATATGCTGGAATAGCTGGCAGTTCATTCCGCTGTGGTGACCCCTGATAAATAAGAGACTAAGCTGAAGGAAAATTAATGAATATGTATACAGTTGAAGTGAAAATTATTCGCCCTCTTGTAATTTCTTCTTCAAGTATTTCCCAAATGATGTTGAACAGATTCAGGAATTTTTCACAGTATTTCCTATAATATTTTTTCTTCTGGAGAAAGTCTTATTTGTTTTATTTCGGCTAGAATAAAAGCAGTTTTTAATTGTTTTAAACCCATTTTAAGGTCAATATTATTAGCCCCCTTAAGCAATTAACAAAACAAAACAAGTCTTCTGTTTGTTACACAGAAATTGGGATAAAAATATAATATATAATATAATTCTGACCTCAACTGTATATATGTTTTTGACAAACTCTTGTGTGAGTCACATTTGACCCATATATATCAAAAACAGGCCAATGTCCAAGGTTTTGTAAAAAATTAAATTATAATAACATGATTTTTACACTCAGCTGCACAATATAATTAAGGAGTGGTTTCAGTAAGATGCAGGTCAGTGCTGTCCGTCACTCTCATGTTCATTTTTCATTCATTCATTCATTTTCCTTCGGGTTAGTCTCTATTTCAGAGGTCGCCACAGCGGAATGAACTACCAACTATTCCAGCATATGTTTTATGATGGCCTTCCGGCTGTAACCCAGTAGTGGGATACACCCATACACACTCATTCACACACACTCATACACTACGGCTAATGTAGTTCATCAATTCCCCTATAGCGCATGTGTTTGGACTGTGGGGGAAACGGACGCCAACATGGGGAGAACATGCAAACTCCACACAGAAATGCCAACTGGCCCAGCCGGGACTCGTACCAACGACCTTCTTGCTGTGAGGCCACAGTGCCACACATGTTCGTTCATGAATCTGCATATTTTAGTGGTGATGGAGGGATGGATGTGATTTTCAGCTGAACTGTTTCTTTATTTGGCTGAATACAGCATCAGATAAGCAGACGTGGAGCGGTTCAGATCTGAACTGCAGTGTTTTTGCACATTTATTGTTTTATTTTGAACATGTTTACAGTAGAGTTTAGTTGTGTTTATTCTGTTTTTGCTGTACATTGCAGGAGCATTAATATATGAGGCTGTGAGCGTTTATCTGCTATTTGGCTCTTTATTATTCAGGTTTTATTACGAATGATTCATCTTTTTTTTTTTTTGTTATTGCTAATTTTGCTGCACATTTATTTTTTTAATTTAGTTTTTTTATTTTGAAGTGAAGTTTATTCATGAACTAATTTCCAGAGGATCACGTGCTTATGATTTACCACAACCAGTCCTGTATTAGCTAATCATGATCTCCCAATCATATGATTCCTACGTTACTATAAATAACCAAAATCTTCATTCCACATTTATCTTCGTCTGGAAGAAACCGTCCTCCCTCCTCCTCCTCCCCTTTTTTTTTTCCTCATAGATTGGGCGGCACAGCGGTCCAGTGCTTAGCACTGTTAGCCCCACAGCAAGAACACTGCCAGCCCTGGTCCTCGTCGGGCTGGTGGGTGTTTCTGTGCGGAGTTTCTCACTGTGTCCATGTGGGTTTCCCCCGGGTTCTCCGGTTTCCTCCCACCATCCAAAGATATACAGTTGAAACCAGAAGTTTACATACACTGTATAAAAAGGCACATACCCATTTAAAAAAAAGTCAGATGTTAATGTGCCAGGAAATTAAAACTTGGCCACAAATGGGTCTTCCAAACAGACCATGACCCTAAGCATACTGCTAAATTAGTTCAAATGTGCTCTTTAAGGACCACAGAGTGAATGTTTTGGAGTGGTCATCACAAAGCCCTGAACTCAATCCTATAGAAAATTTGTGGGCAGAGTTGAAAAAGCTTGTGCGAGCAAGACAGCCTACAAATCTGACTCAGTTACAGCAATTCTGTCAGGAGGAATGGGCCAAAACTCCTGCAAACTATTGTGAGAAGCTTGTGGAAGGAGACCCAAAACATCTGACCAAAGTTATACAGTTTAAAAGCAAAGCTAAAAAACACCAAGGAAATGCGTGTAAACTTTTGACTGTCTAGAAATTAATAAAGAATTCTCTCATTATTCTGGCATTTAGCAAATGTAAATGATGTAGGTAATCCTAACAGCCCTAAAATAGTAAACGTTTAGTATGATTTACCATCAGACATTAAAAAATAAAATGGTTATGTTCCTTTTTTTTAGTGAATGTAAACTTCTGGTTTCAACTGTATATAATACATAAAAGATTAAGCAAAACAGGCACTTTGTCTAGCTCCCTTCCTCCTCAAAGTAGTTTACCTTAGCTATTTCAGCCAGGGAGTTTTTGAGATCTACCTGAGCTCAAACTCCCCTCTCGCTCTGTGAACAGGAGGGAGCCCTGGGTCCAAGGATCTCCTGAGCTCAGGGCTCTCTCCCGGGACAGCATGCCAAACAAGCTTATGATAAATCATCAGCTAAGTGAGAACTCTTGAATATTTTTATTAAATAAATTAATCATTTTTTTATCGTTAGCTTTTTATTGTTACAATATTTGCTGCACTGTTTATTTTATTTTTTTTTTATTTTATTATTTGATTTTTCATGAATGAATGAATTGTTTGTTTTGTCTCTAGTTTTTTTTTTTGCTATTACTAAATTTGCAATTTTGCCTCTTAAGTGTATTTCTTTTCTTGTTTTTGCTGTACATTACAGGAGGTCTGTGAGGCTTTGAGCATTTTTGTGCTATTTGGTTATTTATGATTCAGGTTTTATTGTCAATGATTCATGAGTGCACTTTTTAAAGTTCATTTGAGTTTTTTTATTATTTACCTTTTTTTAACAAACAAATTAATCATTTATTTTATCGCTAGTTATTTATTATTGCACACTTTTTTCCAATTCTTTTTTAATTTGTATTTTTAATTATTTTTATTGATTAAATGCATCATTTGTTTCATCATTAGTTTTTTATTATTACAAATTTAGCAATTTTGCTGCTTCAGTTTAATTATAAGCTTATAATAATAAGCTTATATTTTATTTTTTATATATATTTGCTAGACATTATTTTCAGTAAAACATTTACAGTATTAATTATTTAATTATTTTAATTAGTTAACTACAGATCTTTTTAAATACATATTCAACTTTTTATTTTTATTATAATTTGGCCACATTTTGATAAGCAATAATCAACAGTAATCAGTTAGGGCCAAGCAATAATAAAACAACAAATAAATAAAAGCCATCTCAAGATTTGGGTCAAGCATATTAAAAATGAGAATAAAAACATCTTGATATTAAAATCATAATAAAGAGCTTTTTTTAAGGAAAAGTCTAAATTTATTCTCAGCATTTTGTTTAGACGTTTCCTCAAAATAATGATGAGCATAAACTCATTATTCAGAGAAAAAGTTATTTATTTTTCTTCGATTTTTTCTCAAAATGAAAAATTGATATTATTGACTTTTTATCTCAAAGTTTTTATCTTTGAATGTAATAATTGGGGCAGCACGGTGGCTCATTAGTTAGCCCTGTCGCCTCACAGCAAGAATGTCGCTGGTTTGAGTCCCGGATGGATCAGTTGTCATTTCTGTGTGGAGTTTGCATGTTCTCCCTGTGTTAATGTGGGTTTCCTCCGGGTGCTCCGGTTTCCCCCACAGTCCAAACACATGTGCTATAGGGGAATTGATGAACTAAATTGGCTATAGTGTATGAGTTTGTGTATGGGTGTTTCCCAGTACTGGGTTGCATCTAGAAGAGCATCCGCCATGTAAAACATATGCTGGAATAGTTGGTGGTTCATTCCGCTGTGATGACCTCTGACAAATAAGGGACTAAGCCGAAGGAAAATGAATGAATGTATTTATATTTACATCTTTTTCCTCAAAAAAAGACTTTTTTCTTGGAATTTAATGAGTTTATTCACAACATTTTTAACTTTCTCTTTTGAAACTTAAGTTTAATCAAGATGTTTTTTTTATTATGTTTGTCCCTAATCCTCTTCCATAATTGTTTACATTAAGAGATATAATACTGTTTTATTTAATGTACATCATTACATGTTTTTTTAGTTCGAGAGGTTTTAGTATTTTTATCATGTTTTAGTTTTTACTATCTGTATACACGCACTGGCCATTTTATTAGGTACACCTGTTCAACTGCTCGTTAACGCAAATGCTAATCAGCCAATCACAAGGCAGCAACTCAATGCATTTAGGCATGTAGACATGGTGAAGACGATCTGCTGCAGTTCAAAGCGAGCATCAGAATGGGGAAGAAAGGGGATTTAAGTGACTTTGAACGTGGCATGGTTGTTGCTGATCTACTGGGATTTTCATCTCATGGATGTGCAGCTGACAAATCTGCAGCAACTGCGTGATGCTATGTCAATATGGAGCAAAATCTCTGAGGAATATTTCCAGTACCTTGTTGAATCTCTGCCATAAAGGATCAAGGCGGTTCTGAAGGCAAAAGGGGGTCCAACCCGGTACTAGTAAGGTGTACCTAATAAAGTGGCCGGTGAGTGTAAGATTTGTTTTCTTTCTAAAAACAAGCTTTAAAATCACTCTATGCTTGATTTCCTTTAAACAACAACAACAACAACAAAAAACAACCAAATGCAACGCAGCCATTGAATGTTAATTCACACAGGCCTTGACCACACACACACACACACACATATACTTGTATACATGCTTTACAGGGACTCTCCATAGGCGTAATGTATTTTATACAGTGAATAAACTATTACATGGCCCCACCACAGCTCAACCCTCACAGAAAACATGTAGACAATTTTGACGCCCATTAGTTTTGACTTTTGAATAACAGGGAGTGTGTATGGGTGGTTCTCAGTACTGGGTTGCATCTGTTGTGTAAAACATATGCTGGAATAGTTGGCGGTTCATTCCGCTGTGGCAATCTCTGATAAATAAGGGACTAAACTGAAGGAAAATGAATTAATGAATTACAGGGACACTTTCGGGGGCCCAAAAAATCCATCAGTCCTGTTATTTTCCCCTTTGTATTTTAGTTTTAGACTTTTTTTCACAGAACACTTAACTTTGTGATTCATGCTTTTATTTTACAGTTTATTTCTGCTTCTGAATTGCATTATGAGATGTTGATCTTTCTTCCAACAAATTTTAACCTTAAAATGTGTGGAAAAACTGACTTTTATGGACATTTGTATTAGTTTGCAGTGCTATAGTGTCTGGTTTGGTGTTGTATATTACGCTACAAACACTTGATAATACATTTGTTTTACAGATTTATTTCTCTATTTCTTCTACAATATATTATTTCAAATGACTAAAATGTCAATAAAAGTCACTTTATTAAACGGTAGAGTTGAATTTTCCACATTAGTGGACAGAGCAGAGATCAACATCCCATAATGCAAATCACAACCAGAAATAAACACTTGTGAATCCCAATGCGGACACATCTATTTACAGTGGCCACACTCCGGGCACCTCAGACACTTATTTAACATCATGTAAGAAAATGGGCATAATAGGGTCTCCTTTAAGGTGTGTCCCTGTAAATCAAGTCATACCAATGTGATGCAGCTCTGCTCGGTCCACTTCTGATGATGAAAATTCAACTCAGTTTAACAAAGTGACTTTTATTGACATTTTAGTCTCTTGAATTAATGTAATGTATAAGAAATAAGACTGTAAAATAACAGAAATATGCTATCAGGGTTTTTTGGTGTACCTGTAAACCACATAAACCTGTACAGACACACAGACAGACAGATGCGCTGAAGCACAAGCGGGCATGAAGACTGTGATATGTGCATGTGTGCATGAGCCGCTGCTCGTCTTCATCAAACTGCTGCATGCTGGAGATCCTGGCGCGCACACACACACACACACACACTCGTGTCCGTCCGTCTGCTGAATGTTTTTATACTGAGGATGTTTCTAATTTTCATTTTTAACCATTTGGATTGTTCTTAATGAGGATGATTGTGGATTAATGCAGCGTTTGCTTCCTATTAAAACAAGGATGATCAACAGCCGCTGTGTTTCTGTCTCATTTTCAGATTACACATGTCCATGATGAGTGTGTGTGTGTTGACGGTGTATAATTATTAACTATAAAACTAGAGTTGGACAAAATTAAATGTTTGTTTTGATGTAAAATATGTGGCTCAGTGGTTAGCACTTTGACCTCACAGCAAGAAGGTCGCTGGTTCGAGTCCCGGCTGGATCAGTTGGCATTTCTGTGTGGAGTTTGCATGTTCTCCCCATGTTGGCGTGGGTTTCCCCGACAGTCCAAACACATGCGCTATAGGGGAATTGATCAACTAAATTAGCTGTAGTGTATGGGTGTTTCCCATTACTGGGTTGGGCATCCGCTGTGTAAAACATATGCTGGAATAGCGGTTCATTCTGCTGTGGTGACCCCTGATGAATAAAGGGACTGAGTTTAAGGAAAATGAATGTAGTCATGCCACATCAACACGGAAAGAACTAAATGACCCAAATAAAACTAAAGAACTAAATAAAGCTGGAGTGTTTTCTTCTTCTCTGACTTGTTCAAAATAACGTACACTGTAAGTGCATTCGAGTTTCTCGTCTTAACAAACTAAAGGTAGAGTTTAAATGATTAACGGACCCGTGAAGTGCTTGGAAATGTGCATTTTTATTTGATGTTTGACGTAATCTCAACCCAAACACAATGAAAGAGCGGGGCAGAGTAGCTCCTCCCCTTTTTAAAAAACAGCCAATAGCGTTTTGTTTTATCACAGCTCTGCCAGTGAGAGTGGTTGCGCTCCATGGTTGAGCTCAAGCGCATCAAATGAAAAGCCAATGAGAAGGGGGCGGGACATGTCAAACACTAGAGAGCATTTGATTGGTCAAAAGACTTGATGAGAAACTGAAGTATGAGGTGACGTGACTAAAACCGTTGATCCATTTAGATCAGGGGTGTCCAAACTCGGTCCTGAAGGGCCGGTGTCCTGCTGACTTTAGCTCCAACTTGCTTCAACACACCTGCCAAGAAGTTTCTAGTATATCTAGTAAGAGCTTGATTAGCTGGTTCAGGTGTGTTTGATTAGGGTTAGAGCTAAACTCTCCAGGACCCTGGCCCTCCAGGACCGACTTTGGACACCCCTGATTTAGACAGAAAAGTGACAAACTACAAGCTTTATATCAGCTTTATATCTTCTAAATCCAAAGTTTGTCACTGTTTTGGAGTACACTAGCTTCTAGATTATAAACAAACAATACTGATACTAACATCTAAAGAAACCCTTTATTTTAATGTCATTGGCTATTTAAAATTAATTTATAAACTTCCCAATGGTCCTAAAATCCCACATCACATGGAGAAAAGCTTTAATATGACAGAAATAAAGACACAGACACCACAGGATTATTGTTTTACAGTACAAAAACGGAAACGAAAAAACAAGATTTTATTAAAGAAGCATAAAAAATAAAACTCTTGATACATTTCTCATAACCGTCAAGTCAGCTCAAATGATACGCCGCGTACACAATTGTTCCAGCTCGCGGTTAAAAGGTCCATAAACTTTCAAATAAAATATATTTCAATTTTAAAATTTCTTCAATAATTTTTTCTCATTTTGTTATAAATTGCCTATATGTAGTACACAGGAAAGAACAGAAACATGGAAAATAAAGAGAACTTTGCTGTAATAAAAAGGGTCACATTATAATCTGGGATATTCATGTCAAGGTAAGCAAAGAAATTGTAAAAATAAAATGTGTAAAAAACGTTTGTCCATTTTGATTTCGTTTTTTTTTTTTTTTTTTGCCTTTGCATTTTTAGAAAAATTATTATTAGCTAATGCCTCATGGCTTCAAGACATGCAGAGAGTTTAACTTACAAATAATGATACATGTTCTTCAAAACTACGTTAACCTTTCAGCTGTGGAAAAAACTAATCCCAATGATTGTATCCAGGATATTTACAATTAGGCCTGAAACTCCGTTATTGAAATCACTTTTGGTTCGGCGTACAAAAGGAATTAAAGCGAACGTAAAGGAAAGAGTCGAGCGATATCAGGGCAAGAAAATGATTGATGGGGAAACAGCGTCTGACGTCGTTCCGATGCCTGAGATTCGCCTCAGTGAACCCTGTTTGAAGCCTTTTAGAGGAAAACAAGAGAAGATTCAACCTCAGGTCAACATGACCTTCATCGCCAAAACACACACGCACACACACACACACAACCGAAAAACTAGCTAGCTTCTGTTCCTCGCAACCTACAACACGCTTGCGTTTCCAAAACCACAGTCCCAAACAAATAAACGAAGGCTCAGATACTCTGTACAAATACTCCCAAGCCAGTCTTCAAACGTGGAAGAGCGGAGAAGGTTCGACACAATCTTCGTTTTCTCGGCAGCGACTTTCACCACCAAGGCACCGTTTACTGTAGAGCTGTGAGGATGCGTTCATTATTAGTATTATTACTGTTTTTAATTTAGCACTGCAATTCGTGGATCGTTTCTGAGATTTTCACAATGCATCGCAATTCTCTCTAAATCTAGCAGATGGCGCTCTAGGCTATTCATAAACATCAGATGGCGCTCTAGGCTATTCATAAACATCAGATGGCGCTCTAGGCTATTCATAAACATCAGATGGCGCTCTAGGCTATTCATAAACATCAGATGGCGCTCTAGGCTATTCATAAACATCAGATGGCGCTCTAGGCTATTCATAAACAGCAGATGGCGCTCTAGGCTATTCATAAACATCAGATGGCGCTCTAGGCTATTCATAAACATCAGATGGCGCTCTAGGCTATTCATAAACAGCAGATGGCGCTCTAGGCTATTCATAAACAGCAGATGGCGCTCTAGGCTATTCATAAACAGCAGATGGCGCTCTAGGCTATTCATAAACATCAGATGGCGCTCTAGGCTATTCATAAACAGCAGATGGCGCTCTAGGCTATTCATAAACATCAGATGGCGCTCTAGGCTATTCATAAACAGCAGATGGCGCTCTAGGCTATTCATAAACATCAGATGGCGCTCAAGGCTATTCATAAACATCAGATGGTGCTCTAGGCTATTCATAAACAGCAGATGGCGCTCTAGGCTATTCATAAACAGCAGATGGCGCTCTAGGCTATTCATAAACAGCAGATGGCGCTCTAGGCTATTCATAAACAGCAGATGGCGCTCTAGGCTATTCATAAACAGCAGATGGCGCTCTAGGCTATTCATAAACATCAGATGGCGCTCTAGGCTACTCATAAACATCAGATGGTGCTCTAGGCTAGTTGGCAAATGGTGGTCTAGGACGGTTCTGAACAGTAGGTGGCGCTCTAGGCTAGATGTAAAAAGCAGACAGTGCTCTCAGCTAGTTTTTAACCGCATATGGCGCTCTAGGCTAGTTTTTAACAGTAGATGACGCTCTCAGATAGTTTCAAACAGCAGATGGAGCTCTCGGCTAGTTTTTACCAGCAGATGGCGCTCTAGAATAGTTTTTAAACTGTAGATGGCACTCTAGGCTAGTTATATAACAGCAGATGGCGCTCTAGGCAAGTTTTTAAGCTACAAATGGTGCACTAGGATGGTTCTTAACAGTAAATTGCACTCTAGGCTAGATGTATAAAGCAGATGGCGCTCTCAGCTAGCTTTTTCAAACAGCAGATGGTGCTCTCGGCTAGTTTTACAAGAGCAGATGGCGCTCGCGACTAGATTTAAACAGCAGATGGCACTCTAGGCTAGTTTTTAAAGAGCAGATAGCACTCTTGGCTAGTTTTGAACAGCAGATGGCGCTCTCAGCTAGCTTTTAAACAGCAGATGGTGCTCTCGGCTAGTTTTTAAAGAGCAGATGGCGCTCTTGGTTAGTTTTTAACAGCAGATGGAGCTCTATACTAGTTTTAAACAACAGATGACGTGCTAGGCCAGTTTTTAAACTGCAGATAGTGGATGAGGAGATTCCCCCAATATGTAAAGCGCTTTGAGTGTCTAGAAAAGCGCTATATAAATGTAAGGAATTATTATTATAGATAACACTAGGCTAGTTTTAAAACAGCAGATGGTGCTCTAGACTAGATGTAAAAAGCAGACGGCACTATTCTAGGCTAGTTTTATAACAACAGATGGCGCTCTCAGCTGGTTATGAACAGCAGATAGTGTTTTAGGCTAGTTTTACAAGAGCAGATGGTGCTCTCGGCTAGTTTTACAAGAGCAGATGGTGCTCTTGGTTAGTTTTTAACAGCAGATGGCGCTCTAGGCTAGTTTTACAAAAGCAGATGGTGCTCTCTGCTAGTTTTACAAGAGCAGATGGTGCTCTTGGTTAGTTTTTAACAGCAGATTGCGCTCTAGGCTAGTTTTAAACAGAAAATGGTGCTTTTGGCTAGTTTTTAACAGGAGATGTCACTCTAGACTAGTTTTAAACTGTAGATTGTGCTCTCAGCTTGTTTTTAATCTGCAGATGTCGTTCAAATTCTAGACTTAATTGCAGATGGCACTCTAGGCTAATTTTAAACAGCAGATGGCGCTCAAACAGTATCTAGCAGCAGGCTCAAATACCCAGAAATAAGATTGCATTGTGCGTTAGGCATGCAAGTGGTCAAACGTACGTGCACCTCAACTTTTACGCCACGATATTAACGTAACCAGCTTGCTATGCACGCTCTTGTAATGCGCTTAAACGTTTCCTAACTTTATTTTAATTTGAGTTCAGTGTGCATGGAATTGGAAGATGTTTGTAAAGCATACGGCGCCATCTGTTGGTAGAACCTAATTTCAGAATGCATTAAAGAGGGGATCGCAATGCATTCGGAAAATGTCAGAATCAATACAAAATCATTTGTCGATTTGCAATGCATGCGATCATCACCACAGCTCTGGCTGACTGCTCTCAAAGTCTGGCACATTTAATAGTCCTCAATGAAACCTGTACAACTCATGCAAACGAGGATGTCTGAAAAATGAAAACAAAAGTCCCTTGTGTTTCAGGAAAAACAACGTACGGAAGCCCTGCGTGATTTAGCTGCCACACAGACTCGAGCGGGACTGAAGATCCTGTTTATTAGCGAAAACCTGAAGTGTAGTGTGTAACCGGAAGCCCTTTAGAGTGAGTTCATGGCTTGTTGTGTTTAAAACGGGGCTACGGATGTCGAAAACAGCGGCTACGTTTATAGGCAGCGGACGAGGAAAACCACAGCGGGACTAAGTGCGACAGCCGGAAGACAGACTCCAACTCCAGCCAAAGACATTTCAGTGTGTCGCAGTGCACAAATCAGGATGACCACACACACACACACACACACACACACACATTCACAAACGAAAAAAACATTCGAGTTAAAGATGGAGGGCGCCGTTCACTTCGGCACAGAAAAGCGTAACAGATTCGTCCAAATACTGGCAACCCTGTTTCAGGAGTGTAGACTGCTGGAATGAACAACACACACCGTCCTCGTCGTGTTTTAAGGTAGTGTGGCAAAAAGAGAAAATGCACGGTTATGATACTTATAACATGTACTACTCTAGCTATCTCAGATTCAACATCAACTAGTACGTATAAATATTAAGTGTTACAGGAATAACCTCTCAACGTTTTGGTCTAAATGAGCGTTCGCAGTCTGGCGCTGCATTTAAAAAATGCACACACACACAAAAAAAACAACTTTTAAAAAATAATTTAAAAATCGGCAACCCTCTAAAAAACAAACACAATGCATTAGAAAAAAGTGCAGCGTAAAAGTTGAAAAATATCTGCGAGTAGAAAAAGGGAAGCATGAATTGGAGAAAAAAAACCCACCGAATATGAACATGAGCGCTAGTAAGACAAATAAAACAAGTACTTGAGTGGGTAACAACGTCATTATTATCATCAATATTATTATTATTATTGTCAATAAATCAGGAATAGTGTCATATCTAATCATTGCGGTCGCTCCTATGAAGGCGGTCTTTAAGAGAAGATGCGGATGCACTGTGTGGCAGGAGTGTGGCACACCGGGCACTCGGCATCCGATGACTGGCAGATCTGACCGGCGCAGTCCATACAGAACAGATTGTGTCCGCAGGGCACCAGCGCAGCCGTCACCTCGCTCTCGCAACACACGTAACAGTCTCGAGGAACCATTCCAGCTAGCGCGCCTGCTTTCAGGCGACCTAGCATAGTAGCAGAAATGCCAACACCACTGCCGCCGCCTTCAGAGTCGGTCGGAGATCCACCAGGAAGTGACGACGCAGAGCAGGACGAATACCCGGTTGTGCTTCCTCCACTACTGCTGCTGCTTCCTCCAGAAAACGACCCGCCGCCACCACCGTTTTGGAGCCAGGAGAGAGTGCTGAGCGGGTCGCTTTGGGCTCTGCGGGCGAGAGGGTGATCAGGGTCGGGTGATAGACGTGGAGTGACAGCTCCACCGCTAAGGCCGCTGCTATTGCGGCGGACAGGCTGCGGCTGCTGCTTTGCACCATTGACGAACGGCGCCCAAATATTAGCAGCGCCAAATTCAAAACCCACATCTTCATTAGTCGCCGGCAAACTAGGAGTCGAGTCGCCTCCAAAAGAGAAGCTTCCCCCTGCGCTGCTGGTGCTGAATGGACTCGTCGGGCTTCCTCCGTCTGCCGCGCGACGTGTTGCAGAAAACGACTCTGCGTTTGAGAATGACGTTTTCCGATGCATGGCAGGCGGCGGAGCCGCAGAATTGTGAGTTGCACGTGACCAAAGCGCACCGCTCAATCCCAGCGCACCCAAACCCTCTAAACTAACATCCGTCCCGTTGCTATGGAAGTCATTATCACCTTGGAGATCCACGAATGCGCCGGTGCGTAGAGTTATATGTGTTTCGATCTCCTCTCGGGCACGGTCCACGTTTTCCGGCATGCCTGTGACCTCAAACACGGGATCTTTCTCTCGGCTCGGTGTTACGATGTAGGTGTGCGTCTGCTGCTGGATGCGCTTGATCGTGGCTCCTTTAGGGCCCACTACTAAGCCCACGACTCTGTAGGGCACGCGCACCTGTATGGTGGTCTGTCCGGGCAGGTTTGGCGGGCCAGGGAGCGAGCCGCTGGACCCGGGAGCACTGGCGCCGGCTTTGCAGCGTGAGGCTCGGATCATGGAGAAGTGCTCGGCGGCGGAGATGATCTCCCGTTTGGCCATTTCCACATCTTCACGCCGTCCCGTCACGATGAACACCGGCTCTTCTCCTCGCACCGGCGTTTTGATGTAGGTGTTCGTTTTTGCACGTAATGCTTTGATCTTGCAACCTGTGGAAAACCGAAAGAAGAAAGCAGATGTTAGAAATTGAGCATCGCTGAACTGGAAGATTCATTTACATTACTGTTAGTCATTTAGCACTCATAATCGAGGAGGCATTCAGTGATTCAACAACCAGAGGCAACACACACAACAAGTGCTGATTATGCAAATGAACGGGTTGTTCTCAGAGAATTTACATTTCATATTAGCAGATGCTTTTATCTAAAGCGACTTATACCTGCAACCACACACCCAGGGAGCAGTTGGGGGTTCAGTGCATTGCTCAAGGGAAACACCTCAGCAGTGGTAATGAGGTGGATATTCCCACCAACAATCCCTTTTGGTACAGAGACTTGAACCTGTGCATTTGGATTGCAAGTTCAACTCTAACCATTAGGCCATGGCTGCCCCGCTGCTAGAGTAAGAAGGGGAGTTTTGTTTTTGAGAGAGATTCAGTCCCATAAAGTCTAAAATGTCTAGTGCTGGGCAAAGATTCATCACAATTAATTGCATACAAAGTAATTTACATATTTAAATCGATATATCATTTGAATCAAATACAAATCACAATATAAATAAACATTTATATATATATATTAGGGGTGCACAATATATCATTTGAGCATGGACATCACGATGTGTGCATACGCAATAGTCACATCGCAGGATATGTAATGTTGAGTTGGGATTATATTTGACCAGAAACACAGGAGATTTGAGGAGACTCTGCAGAATCTAATCACAATAAAGTAAATGTTTATCATCTGCAAAGTGTTTTAAGGCCTGATAAACATTAGGGTTTAAAGCAGGGGTGCTCAACCCTGTTCCTGGCGATCGACCTTCCAGCTGATTTCAGCTCCAACCCTGATCAAACACACCTGAACTAATTATTTAGAACGTGAGGAGCACTTGATAATTACAGGCAGGTGTGTTTGATAAGGGCTGCAACTGAAAACTGCAGGTAGGTCGATCGCCAGGAATAGGGTTGAGCACCCCTGCTTTAAAGCATTTTAATAGTGCATAAAGAAGTTTAATAAAGATTCATTTGATTGAACTATGTAATGTTATTTTACACTTGATCATTCAATTTCTGAAAACCATAAAGCACTGTTTATTTCACTTTAACATTCGCTTCATTGCGTTTATGACTGTAGTTTATTATACATGTATATACGAACTTACATTAAAATATATTTATATTTCAGTCCCCGACAAAATCATCCCAATAAATGTAAATTACTTTACAAACGGAGCTATTTAAGTCATCTGGTGAAATTGTATTTATATTGCAATATATTCATTCATTCATTTTCTTGTCGGCTTTGTCCCTTGCGGGGTCGCCACAGCGGAATGAACCGCCAACTTATCCAGCACGATTTTACGCAGCGGATGCCCTTCCAGCCGCAACCCATCTCTGGGAACTTCCACACACACATTCACACTCATACACTATGGACAATTTAGCTTACCCAATTCACCTGTACTGCATGTCTTTGGAATGTGGGGGAAACCGGAGCACCCGGAGGAAACCCACGCGAACCCAGGGAGAACATGCAAACTCCACACAGAAACGCCAACTGACCCAGCCCAGCCGAGGTTCGAACCTGCGACTCAGCGACGTTCTTGCTGTGAGGCAACAGCACTACCTACTGCGCCACTGGGTTGCCCATTGCAATATATATCGTAGAGAAAAAATATTGCAATGTCAAATTACAGATGCAAATTCTCAAAACAAACTTCTATTTTGCATGTGATTAATTTTTGCCCAGCACTAACATTTTCTAAAATAGCTGACATTAGATTTGCAAGCAGTGGGATGATTTTTTTATAATCACGCAAAAATTTGTTTTATGCACCAATCATTGAGACTATTTTTGGTTTGAGAGGTAATTTTATTTGAGACGTGATATTAATTTTTTTATTATTTATTTAACACAGGACTGAACTAAGAGCAAATGTTTACAAATAATAAGTTAACTAATTTAATAATAATAATAAAAACAACAACTAAATAACAATAATAACAAACTGTTATTATTATTATTGTTGTTGTGTTTGTTGTTGTTTTCAAAATAGTGAAGAGCAAATTATGAAGGACATAATATTGTATTTCTACATCAATATTATAACCACATGGTAATAAATGAATACTCTGTATAATCACTGTTTTACATTACTGTGAGGTTGGGTTTAGGTTCAGTGTGGGTAGTTGTTAATCAAATACAACGAATGGCTAATTTAATAAGTAATTCTCGTTATAATTACTGTTTTTATATTACTGTAAGGGTTGATGTGGACGTTAATAAAATATAATGGGTAATTTAACCTCCAGCCGCAGCTGTATCCCTTCTACAATAACCAGACAAGAGGCGCACTGTTCCTTTAAATGAGCTCGGCTTCCTGCGCTCAGCCAATGGCGTGCGTGCTGTGTGATGTCATCGCGGGTGTCTGAGCGCATGGCGTTTCAAACAAAGAGAACAATGCCGCTCCGAGGCAAACCGCACAAATCACGATTATTGAACACAAACGCAGATCAGAAACCAACGCATATCAGCCCCCGTCACTGATGCCCGCGCCGGACAGCGAGCAGCGCAGCCGCAGTGAGCAGAAGCGGCCTGTAATCCTGCGTAACTCCGCGGTATATCCTCACATGACCTGCGGCCGAGCGCGGATCGATGCGCGGCAGACAGACGGAGAGATGATGGGCGTGTGGAGGACAGGACAGACGCAGAGATCCACACGAGGCTCTTTTGTCTGGTTTAGAGCGCGAGACACGTCCATACCCCCTCCCTAACCACACCAAACCAACCCAGACCAGACCAAACCCCTCCTCCACCCACCTACACAACAACATTCATCCCTCTATCCATGCATTCACACACAGCACTCAGAGAAAAACGCCAGACAGCACCAAAACAATAGATGAATGTGCAGCGTCGAAGAAAATATTCAAATCACAGTGTTTGCATGCAATCTCACACAGCAATATTACTTCAAGTGAAGATTTCCTAGTATTCAAATGCAATGCATTTACTATTCATGATCTGGCATTGTGGAAAACACTGACATTTCTGTGTTTTTATTGTTCATTTATTACCTTTTGTTGTTTTTTTGCTTGCAAATATGAATATTTCTATTATGCTTTAAAAGACAAAAACAAATTCAATGCATTTATTTGTTCTTGATGCATGCTGACATCATTCCAGATGATAATCCCTGTCTAATTACACCTAAAAAGTGATCAATTGCTGATTGTTGAATATAAAGCATTTACAATCCATGACCTCATGGAACACATTTTGAAAACATTGATATTTCCACGCAATCAACCAATACACCAGTGTTTTTATTGTTCAAATGCATTGCATTTATTATTTCAGGATCTAAAAATCTGCATGCAAATAACTACTTGCAACGTTCTTGTCATGTTTAAATGCACTCAAGTACTTATTTGCATACAAATATGAATATTTGAATTATATGTGAAAAGCAATCAAATGCATTGCGTTACATTTATTTAAGCCCTGAACAATCTAAGACACGTCTACCAGGCAAATTATTCAAAAACAATGCATTTACTATGCATGATCTCGTTTAAGTAAACATCATATTTTTAACGCAGCTAACCAGTACACAACTGTAGCTTCATGGTTCAAATGCATTGCATTTATGCTTATAATCTCCTATTTTTAATATGTAAATAACTCCCTGAACTGAATTCCCATTGTTCAGATGAAGTATGCTCAATGAGATTCTGAACACTGTTTTGCATTTATTAGTTCATAACATGCACCAGACAGGTTGTTTATAATCTACTGTAGTCAATGGGAGTCAGTTTACCTTGTCTGCCGACGATCTCCGCCACATGCTCAGAGGAGGGCACGGGCACACACTCGGTCATGTTGACACTTCTCTTGCGGAGCACTGAGCTTTGTTCCCCGAGGATGGAGGAGTGCGGCCCGGCCATGTGATATCCTCCACCACTACCACCTCCACCTCCTGAGCCGTAGTACTCCGGAGAGGGCGAGCAGGAGCCGGGCGATTCCCGCGAGCCGCTGCTGTGCTCCATCATCTGCAGGTCCACGTAACCCCCTCCTCCGTTACAGCTCTCCCCGGCCGAGCTCCCGTCCAGACACTCCACCTTCTCCAGCGCCATGCGGGACAGCTGGTCCAGGGCGAAGCGCAGCGCCTCCTGGTGCTCCTCATCCCGGGGATCCTGCTCCATCTCCCGGGCGCCGCCGCCGCTCTGCCCGCTCTCGTGCTCCATGATGTCAGGGTGAAACAGGGGACTCGGCATAGTCGACCCCGCGTGCGCATCAGACACCCAGCAGACTGTACTTTCTAGAGTAAAAAGCACATTTAAACACAATGAGAAGTGATTTAGACCGTCAGTAAACACTGGGAAGAGTTTAAGACACGCTGCTGAGTGACCGGAGCGAGCGCTCTTGTTGTTTTCCAGCGCTGCCTTTTGTCTTTATTGTTTGCGCTCAGCTTTAGCACCGCGCGTGTTTTTGTTTAATAACGCGGATATAGCGCATGACATGCGGCTGCTATCGCGCTGAGCACACGGTAGAAGTGTGTGTGGTGCATTTGAGACATTAAATGTGTTATTCAGTGAGTTTAAACAGAGATGTTGGATGTGGAAGCGCGGTGTTGTTAGCCGCGCCGCTAACCGGAGATGATCAGTCACATTGTCGCCTTTGTTTGTGGATGTGAGCCGAGCACCACGCGGGCGATCCCGGCCGGTGTAAACCCCGGCGAGGGAGAAACTCACACGGCACACGGACATGCGTTCAATACAATAACGGAAGGCTCACCTTGTGTGCTCCCGCGCCGCCGGCTGTTGTTTTCCGCAGTTTTCTAGAGGATGAGGCTGGTGGAGGGGACGGCTAACCGCTAGCTGCTAACTGTTTTTGGGGGGCGTTGAAGAAAAAGAGTCACTTTTAAAGCATTCGCGGTCAAACTGGAGCTCCAGCGCGGCTCAGATCACGCATTCCGCCTCGGCACCGCTCGCACCGGGTCTCTGCTCATGTTTTTTTTGCGGGTTTTCACGCGTGGAAGTCTGGAGACTCCTAGAGCGCTTTCTGTCGGTTCCTCCGGTCCGCCGCCTTTGTCTGTCTGTGCAGCAGAATCACTCACTCACACACACACGCGTCTCTCTCTCTCCCTCTCTCTAGCTCTGACGTCACCGGCGCACAACAAAGGGTTCAAAGGCCACTTCTGCATATTTACAAACAAAAAATTCTACGTTGCAGCCTTCACATTATTAAATTAAAACTGATGTATTTACACTGAAACAAAACGGCTCAGAACAAGTTAAATGATAATATAAATACATACAAAGCGATTTAAAAAATGAAGAAAATAAATATAACACAAATACAGCAGAGGAAAGACTTTCATTTGTCATTTTTCCTGTTGTTTTTGTAAAGAATTTAGTCATTATTTAAATACAATTTCATCATCTGAAAATAACAAGGCAAGCGGAACTATGTCATTTAGTAATGACTTTATATACTGTAATTGACTCTTAAAAGTCTTAAACCCTCAAGCTCATATTCATTCATTCATCTTCCTTCGGCTTAGTCCCTTTATTCATCAGAGGTCACCACAGTGGAATGAACCGGCAACTATTCCAACATATGTTTTACACAGCGGATGCCTTTTCAGCCGCAACCCAGTAATGGGAAACTCCCATACACACTCATTCTCTCACACACACACACACACACACACACACATGTTTGTTTTTGTGAAAAGTGGGTACATTACATAGACTTCCGTTCATTTTATACAGATCAAACCGTATATTATATTGCCCTCAACCCACCCTACCCCTAAACCCAACCATCACAGGAGACAGTGTCCAGCTTTACTCTCTAAATAAACTCATCCTGTGTGATTTAGAAGCTTTTTGAGAAGTGAGGACGTCACCAATGTCCTCATATTTCACCTGCTTTTTGTAATACCAGTGTCATACCTATGTTATTATACAGATTTGTGTCCTGATATGTCACAAAAACACGTACACGTACACGTACACGTACACACACACACACACACACACACACACACACACACTATGGCCAGTTTATTTAATCAATTCCTCTATGGCGCATGTGTTTGGACTGTGGGGGAAACTGGAGCAACTGGAGCAAACCCACACCAACACGGGGAGAACATGCAAACTCCACACAGAAACACCAACTGACTAGGCCAGGACTCGAACCAGCGACCTTCTTGCTGTGAGGCGACAGTGCTAACCACTGCGCCACCATGACACCCCCTACAGAGACAAATAAAGTTAACTAAGGGCCGTTTATATCGACGTTGATATTTAGTCGCAATAGAGTCGGGCCGTGGTACACTGGACCAGCTCTATACCCTCACCAGAGTGCTTGAGGGTTCATGGGAGTGTGCCCAACCAGTCCACATGTGTTTGTGGACTTGGAGAAGGCATTCGACCGTGTCCCTCGTGGCATTCTGTGGAGGATGCTCTGGGAGTATAGGGTCAGAGGCGCTCTGTTAAGGGCTGTCTCGTCCCTGTATGAACAGAGTAGGAGTCTGGTTTGCATTGTCGGCAATAAGTCAGACTTGTTTCCAGTTCATGTTGGACTCCGGCAGGGCTGCCTCTTGTCACCAATTCTGTTCATAATTTATATGGACAGATTTGAAAGGCGCAGCCTTGGGCTGGAGGGGGTCCGGTTCGGGGACCACAGGATTTCATCTCTGTTATTCGCAGATGATGTTGTTCTGTTGGCTTCATCGAACATGGACCTTCAGCATGCACTGGGGCGGTTTGCTGCTGAGTGTGACGCGGCTGGGATGAAAATCAGCACCTCCTAGTCCGAGGCCATGGTGCTCCACCAGAAAAAGGTGGTTTGCCATCTCCAGGTTGGAGGAAAGTTCTTACCCCAGGTGGAGGAGTTCAAGTATCTTGGGGTTTTGTTCACGAGTGAAGGAAGGATGGAGCATGAGATTGACAGGCGGATTGGTGCAGCGGCAGCAGTAATGTGGTTGATGTTGTGGTAAAGAAGGCAAAGCTCTCGATTTATTGGTCAATCTACGTTCCTACTCTCACCTATGACCATGAGCTTTGGGTCATGACCGAAAGGACAAGATCTCGGATACAAGCGGCCAGAATGAGTTTGCTTCACAGGGTGGCAGGGCGCACCCTTATGGATAGGGTGAGGAGCTCTGGCACCCAAGAGGAGCTCGGAGTAGAGCCTCTGCTCCTCGACATCGAGAGAAGTCAGCTGAGATGGCTCGGGCATCTGTTTCAGATGCCTCCTGGACCTGGTGTTCCAGGCATGTCCCACTGGGAGGAGGCCTCGGGGAAAACCCAGGACACACTGGAGGGACTATGACTCTCGGCTGGCCTGGGAACACCTTGGGATCCCCCTGGAGGAGCTGGAGGAAGTGTCTGGGGAAAGGGAAGTCTGGGGTTCTCTCCTAAGACTGCTGCCCCCGTGACCCGGCCCCGGAAAAGCGGATGAAAATGAATGAATGAAAATGATGTTATTTAATTTTTACTTAGTTTCATATTTATTTTATTTATATTTTCATTTAACTTGCTCTGTTAAGTCTCTATCATTATTGTTACTATCACTCTCTTTTTTATCTCTGTAGGTTTCATTTTTTTTATGTTTATTATTGAAGTATAATTATATATTTTTTCAAATTTAAGGAAATTAATTATTTTTATGAATGTCACCAGTCTAAGAAATTTCAGGAAGACTTGTCTTTGTATGTTCAAGAAAAATCTGGTTATCAGTGGTGTAAAGTAACTAATTACAATACTCAAATTACTGTGAGTAGTTTTTCTCAGGAATTGTAATTTACTGAGTAGTTTTAAAAATGTGTACTTTTACTTTCCCTTGAGTACATTTTTAGTGCAGGATCTGTACTTTTACTCCACTACTTTCCTTCAGTCTGCATCACTACTATTTTTTCTTGTCTATGGGGATTAGAAAAATCAGTCCTGAGATTCCTGTTCAATCAAATCACACATCGAAGGTGAATCGCCTCATAATGAACTACCTCAAGACATGGGTGATTTATAAATGCAGCAAACTGTTTGGAAGCATTAAAAGTGTCCAAAATCTTTACGCGCATTGACCCAGAGACTGTTTAGATGCAGGTCACTGATGAGAAGATGACGGATGTTTACTGTATGATGACTGAAATGGCCTTAAACAGCCAGCAGACACAAGACATCCACATGACGTCAGATTGACTTTGTACCCCAACATTGTGGAGACGTTGCATTTTGTTAGGAAATGAAAATCGGGTTGATGTCAGAACTCCACGTCAGGCCAACGTCAATGTAAAACCTAAAACCAACCAAATATCAACGTCTAATGATGTTACAGCTTGACGTTGTTTGGATGTCACCACTATGATGTCTATTAGATGTTGGATTTTGGTTGCCGTACCTGATGAATAAATGTCAGTATTTGACGTCAATATGACGTTGGTTTAAGATGTTGGCTCGACGCTGGATTTCGGTCACTTTCCAACACCTAAAATAGACCAAATATCAACATCATACTAGACATCAAAATAATGTCCTTAGCTGCTGGCTAGACATTGAATTTTGGTCACCTGACATCACAACCTAAATCTAACCCAATATTAATGTCTTAAGACGTTGTGTGCCTGCTGGGCAATAACTAAATGTGTAGCTGACGCTGATCGGTCGGCTTGTATTTTTGGTTGTTTATTGTTTTTGTATTTCGTCATTTGGAAATGTATTGGTTTAGGTTTATGTTATAAATTTTCTTGTTTCCGGTTGGCTTGAGTTGGAGGTCACATGATCGGTCTTGATTGATATAACCTGCAAGAGTTTGTGTGGACAATATAGTGAGATCTCAATACGAGCACCTGTAAAATGCTCCTGCTTATTCTACTGCTGGTTATCAGGCCAACACGGTAAATGAAACGACATTGTTTGTATATTATTTGGTTATTTTATGTCCTTTGGATTGTGTTTGTGTAAAATATTTGGTTTGTATCCTTTAGTTTTCACGGTGTTCAATAAACTAAACGCATGGACATCAGTATTTGGGAAGCGTGGACTGTTTTAATAACCAGCGGGTAGCTACAAAATGCACTACAGAATGTTACGTTTACACACATCCACAAATGACATGTAAATGCATCAGCTTTTACAGTGTAATACTCACTACTCATAAGTACTTATAAAAAGGTCTACTTTATATTACTCATACTAATATTTACAGCAGATACTTTTACTCTACTCGCACTACATTTTTAGGCAAGTAACGGTACTCTTTCCACCACTCCTGGTTACACCTGTAATTTGACCTCAAAAGGTGTTTTAATTATGATCCAAAAAGAGTATCTGTGGAATCCTATGATTTTAATTATAATTTCATTTTCATAAATGTAGAATAAATCATTCTAGACCTTGTTTAAAGGTTTTTACAGTTGATTTCCACTCATACATCATATGCAGGTTGTATATGAACATTCATTCATTCATTCATTTTCTTGTCGGCTTTGTCCCTTGCGGGGTCGCCACAGTGGAATGAACCGCCAACTTATCCAGCACGATTTTACGCAGCGGATGCCCTTCCAGCCGCAACTTAACACTGGGAAACATCCACCCACTCCTGCATTCACACTCATACACTATGGACAATTTAGCTTACCCAATTCACCTGTACTGCATGTCTTTGGACTGTGAGGGAAACCGGAGCACCCGGAGGAAACCCACGCAAACGCAGGGAGAACATGCAAACTCCACACAGAAACGCCAACTGACCCAGCCCAAGGTTTGAACCTGCGACCCAGCGACGTTCTTGCTGTGAGGCAACAGCACTACCTACTGCGCCACTGCGTCGCCCTGTATATGAACAGAGATTAACAATATTCCTCTATTGTAAATCTCTGTTCATAGCTAACACAACCTGTATATAATGTTCATAGTACATCCATCTGTAAATATCACCATAGTGTTTCTATAACTGCACTTTATAACTTATACCTGTATCCTGCTGTTGCACTCCTGGTTAGACCTAAACTGCATTTCGTTGCCTTGTACATGTGTAATGACAATAAAGTTAAATCTAATCTAATCTAAAATATATGCAGTCTCTTCAGTGTGTTAGTAGTAAGAAATGTCCTGGTACAGCTATAATAGCTGTTAATTGAATAGCAAACCTGCTGTCTAAGATGTCCTACATGTACTGACATTGTGGAGATATCTATATTAAAACTAACTTGTATTTATTTAAATCAGGGGTCACCAATCTCAGTCCTGGAGGGCCGGTGTCCCTGCAGGGTTTAGCTCCAACTTGCCTCAACGCACCTGCCTGGGTGTTTCAAGTACACCTAGTAAGACCTTGATTAGCTTGTTCAGGTGTGTTTGATTAGGGTTGGAGCTAACATCTGCAGGACACCGGCCCTCCAGGAACAAGTTTGGTGACCCCTGATTTAAAATAATTATAAATAAGAGCTCACAGCAAGAAGGTCGCTGGTTCGAGTCCAGGCTGGGTCAGTTGGTGTGCTCCGGTTTCCCCCACAGTCCAAACACATGCGCTATAGGGGAATTGATCAACTAAATTGGCCATAGTGTATGAGAGTGTGTGTGAATGAGTGTGTATGGGAGTTTCCCAAGTCCTGGGTTGCAGCTGGAAGGGCATCCGCTGCATAAAACATATGCTGGAATAGTTGGTGGTTCATTCCCCTGTGGCGACCCCTGATTAATAAGGGACTAAGCTGAAGGAAAATGAATTATTTAGATTGTTTATAATATTATTATTATTTATTCATTCATTTTCCTTAAACTTAGTCCCTTTATTAATCTGGGGTTGCCACAGCGGAATGAACCGCCAACTTATCCAGCACATTTTCACGCAGCGGATGCCCTTCCAGCCGCAACCCATCTCTGGGAAACATCCACACACACTCATTAACACTCATACACTACGGACAATTTCAATTAAAAAATGTGAAGAAGGCTGCGAATTCGAGAATTTTTATTTGTAAATAAAATATTTTCCATACAAAATAAAAAAGTTAATAATGTAGTGCTCTGATATCAGTTTTACCTTTATAGTAACAAATAATATCTTGTAGTGCACAGGTGTCAAACTTCCTGGAGGGCCGCAGCTCTGCACAGTTTAGTTCCAACCCTAATTAATCACACCTGATCTAACTAATTGAGTCCTTCAGGCTTGTTTGAAACCTGCAGGGTTGGAACTAAACTGTGCAGGGCTGCGGCCCTCCAGGATCTGAGTTTGACACCCCTGTTGTAGTTGAAAGGGTCTGGAAGAAGCAGTGTAATGACCTATATGGAGATGTAAGCTATTCCAAAAGCTTTTTGTGTTTTCACACCGAAAAAAATATGTGAATCAGGGTTTCGTCTTCACAAAATGAGCATGAACTATCAACCTCCATATACTTTGCCAAAGTGCTATTCACTGGATATATTTAATGAAGAATTTTCTTTTGTTTTATTGGGAATGCAGTACTTATGAGGTAATCGCCAGGCGTTTTTCCAGTCTATTAGCTCAATGAAGGATGCCCAGTAAAATTTGCCCTTAGGAACATTATACTTTTTATTTTGGAAAATTTGTCGAATATATTTATTATAAAAAATTTTGTCAAAAAGACTAATTCCATTTAAGTTCAGCTCTGGCTCTTTAATAACATTTCATTAAAAATTAAATGAGATTTTATAAGTTGAATTAGGCCTAAAGGGATTGCTTTTTGCACAGCATTAAATTTTTTAAAAGGTAATGAAAAATTATTATTAGACATAAATTGTTCATAAGACAAGAAGTAGCCAGACTTATCAAAAATTGAAAGAATCCACATTATATTTCTGCTAAACCACGTGGATAAAAAATAGATTTATTTATAATTCTAATATCAGAGTTGTTCCATAACATGCATTTATGTGGTACAATTTCCACACAATTTCCAGGAACGAAGAACCTGCTGGTGAAATTTTGACAGCGCAATTGGCAATTTATTAGGTAGATAATTACATTTTAAAATAAAAGGAAGACCTCCAATTTTTGTAAAAATATAATTAGGAATAAAAAACCATAAAGAGTTAGGGTCTTTCAAGCATCTTTTAATCCAATTTATTCTAAATGTGTTTACTAAGTCCTCAAAATCGAACACATCAATGTTAGACTTTATTTATTCTTCCAAATAAAGTTTAGGAATATTTTGTTAACTTCTTTAGAGGTAAGTATACTAACAGAGAGAGAAAGTGAAGGGTACACCAAACGAGATAAACCTTCTGCTTTGGTCAAAAGAACCCTCCCATAAAGAGAAAGGTCTCTTTGGAGCCAAAGATTAAAATTATTATGAAAAGTTGAGCTGTTGTCTAGTGGCTAAATGTTTTGTTAAATAAATACCCAAATACTTTACAGTCTCTTTTACTAAAATACCATTTAATGAGGAGTCAATAGTCTCATGAATCCTCATAATCTCACATTTGGACTTATTCAATTTCAATCCAGAAGCACATGAGAATTCTTCAATTATACTTACAGCCTTGGACAACTGATCTTTATCTTTTCTAAATAAGGCAGTGTCATCGGCCAACTGGGAGATTTTAATTTCTCTATCAATAATCGATATACCTTCTAGGTTACGTTCATGTATAATATTTAGCGATAGCAATTCTGTAACTAAAATAAATCAAAAAGCTGAGATAGGGCAACTCTGTCTCACTCCGCGGTTAATAGAAAATCTTTTAGAGGTGTTGAAGCTAATTAAAAACAGAACTACTAATATAAAACATTTCAATAGCATTGACAAAAAAAAGTCACCAAAACCAAATAACTTCAGGGTCTGCAAAAGAAATCCGTGTTTAGAGTGTCAAATGCTTTATAAAAGTCAAGGAAAACAATCACAGCTTTAGAATGTATAACATCTGCATAATCTAAAAGGTCCAACAAGTCTTATATTATACTGATATGTCTTTGCAGCCGGTCTCTTTTTGCACCCGTGTGATGTAGGTTGGTAATTCGTCTATACTGAACATCTCAAACTATTTCGCACAAAACGTGTGAGCGTTTCATATTACTCACACATGCTTTTAACTCCAATATATGCGAAAGACACTGGTCAGGTGTTATTCACTGCTATTCACTGCAGATCTTGATGGTCAATTCTGATTTTGTGACTGTATCCGATTATTTTGCTGACCTGCTAACATCATCTTTTAAAAGTGACTCGTATCCGATTGTCTGCATTTACACTGCTCACAGCAAATGTACAATGAGCAGTAAAAAAAAAAAAAAAAAAAAAAAAGAGCAGGCGCTGACTAACAGCTGATAATAAAAGAGCGCCTTTTTCTCCGTTCCTGTATTTAATCTGTTCGCAGCGCAGGGGTTCATTTTTTTTTATTCTTTTTGACAAGTTGTTTTACTATCATTTATGACAGAAAAGTTCTCATTCAGCCAATCTAGGCCTTTTTAAACCAGTAGGCATCTTAATGTAATGTCCATGGCAGGATTCATGCATGTGACGTATGCAATAGTTTTATATTAGTTTATATTGGCTACGTGGCGAATACGGAGCTCTCGCTCTCTCTCGTCAACATGCTTAAATACTTGTGCTATATGACAATATAAAAGCTTTTTCAGTCCTCGTGTGTATGAGATTTAAGGTTTGGTACTCTGCTGAAGTCTGAAATGAAAGCGTCAGAGTTAACATCATTCACTATGTTTTTTTTTTTATAATTATATTTTAGGGGTTTTCACCTTTATTATAGTAGGACAGTAGAGATTTCAGACAGGAAAGAATTGGGAGCAGAGATAGGGGAAGGATCGGCAAAGGACCTCGAGCCGGGAATCGAACTCGGGTCGCCGTGAGCACGTCTGTGCTATATGTCGGCGCACAATTCCACTAGGCTATCGGCACTGACCACTATGGTTTTTAATGATGCGTGACTCACATTGACAGGTGAAAATCCGATCTACCTGCTTACACAGCAGACACGAGGGCACAGATCTGATTCATATTAGATAAATTTCCACATATGAATAAGGCCTGAATCTGATTTGAGTAAATCAGAATCCATGTGATTTTTTTCCTGCTTACACGCTCATGGGCCATATCCCATCTGTGCCACATGGGAGAAATGCTGTGCTGTTCATTTTGATTCAGACTGATACGGCTAACAGCTGCTCTGACTGACAGTGTTTACACAGCGCATGCTTTTAGAGGTGTGATGCTTTTCCTGGTGGAGCTGATCTGCGAATCACAGCACATTATGTTAGCTGACCAATCAGAGCCCCTTGAGGGCGGGCCTTTCAGAGGAACTAGGAAATATGACAGTGGTATTCATGTTAGCGGAGTATCTGCATATAATCAAAGTAAGACATATGGAAAAATAAGGTGATTTTCTACAAGTGAAGCATGAGCACACATTACTTTGCATTGTATAAGCACAAGCAAGCCTTAAAACACACTCTGGACCACCCCTTTAAATCCTAATAAAAACAATAAGTAATGTGAGTGATGTTTCATTTTAAAGAGAAAATATGCATTAATTTACATGTTTAAAGAGGTTTATTTTCCAAGTTTACAAATCATTTTTCTTCAAAATAGGGCAAAATATAAAAACACCTGACCTCAGATATGACCACACAATGCAGTCACTTATGAAGAAAAAACATCAGGGTGTGTGTGTGTGTAAATCATATATTAAATTAATCATCGGTTGTGTGAAGAATAAGTCAATAAAATCAAAACACATTAATAACTCGTACGCCATCATGTCAAAAGCATGACATTTCCTAAATAAACAAACCGCTAATCCCATCTCATTACTAAATATTACTGGAGAAGTATTAGAAAAGCTAGAAAATGACAGATTCGTGTATATAGAAGGGAACAAAAACAACCCTAAAAGCACCGATGTAAGAGCTTATGTCACTCTACGCTAGTAACATCGTCCGTTAGCGTCATTAGCATCATAACAAAAGCTAATATATAAAGAAACAAGTAAATTGAGCACCATATTTGTACCAGCTACCACAAAACGACACCATCTCTGAGGTTTTAGTCCTAATAACGTGGCATTTTGTGTGTAAAAAATGAATGTGTAAAAAACTATCATGATTGGACAATTAGCTTATGATGTTTATGCTGAAAATCTAAATCTCAGTCTATAGGACACACACGATGACGTTCTCAGTCACAAACGCATACAAAAATAGAGCAAACGCCGCTAAAACAAGCTTGTGTGAGGAAAGCAGTGTGTGGAGTTTCATGAAAGTGTGAAATGTTGGGAGTAAAACTTTCACAGTTGAGCTGGAGACGGTTTGTTTTCTGCATAGGGGTCAGAGGTCATGTCTGACTGCGTCTTTGGGTTCATTTGGGTCATCTGGGTTGTTCTTATTGCCATCGGTCAGCCTGAAAACAAAGATTAACAGTGTTAGATTTACATTACAGGTCCTGTGGAGGTAAAAAAAGGTTTTTTAGATGTTGATGTAGTCAACATATGAGCCTTAGGGCTCATTGTCATTGTCTTTCATTACACGCAGCGCGCTCACACATGAACAGCGAGACAGAGGAAATAAGTCAATCATAATTAAGACAAAATCTTTAAACTAATGACTTCTATTAAAAATGTTGACAGAGGTTTATGAAATAAGAATAACAGCGGAGCATTATTTAAATGCATATTTTGTGTGGAGCGATCGATTTGAGGTAGCCTGATATTCTTATTTGACAAAAGAAAAAAAACATGATTGGACAAACAGCCTATGGCGGTTCTTAAAAAGGATTCAGTCAGTAGCTATGTTTCCATCCACCTATTTTTATGCGCATTTTGGATATGCGCCTAAAGAACTGGCTGATGGAAATGCCATGATGCGCATAAATTCTGAAAATGCGCATAAAAAAACATATGTGCATAACTGAGTAGGATAAACTTTTTATTTGATAAGAAAAGATGCGCATAAACTATGATGGAAACACTTATCACACAAATTACAGTGTGCGCATTAAAAAAAAGGTCATGTGATTTTGCTATAAGAGATCATGTGATGATAAAAATGTGTGTGAATGGACAAACCAGCAGGCTGAGCACACTGTAAACCATCTGAACTGTTGTTTTGGTCATTCTAAAATGCCTTACCGTTTAAGTATTAGTGTTATTATATTATTAATGACCTCCAGAATCAAGAGCGTTTGTGCTCGGCGTCTGACGCCTTCAAACGCCACCGCGCATTCACTGCGTGTCAGGATTGTCTTCTGAGGCGCAAGTAATTTATTAGATGAAGAAAAGATTGATGCAGCTTCTCCTACTTCAGTTTTTACTGTTGATATTTGGCGCCAGTTAACCAGGAAGTGACGGTTTTGTTCGCTTTGACACGTTGGATGGAAACGCTGCTTTATTCGCACGTCTTTTATGCGATAATCCAGTTTTGCGCATAAAGTTGATCCGCATTTTTGGATGGAAACACAGCTAGTGTTTTTGTTTTGTAATCTAAATTTGTCATTTAAGTGAAAAATATCTAGAGCGGGCCTATTTATTTTATTATTTTAGTTTAGTTTATTCTGTTTTTCTATGCTGCTGAAAACACAGCAGTTGTGTAAAGATGCTGTTATGTTCTGTATGCTGTTCGCATGTTAAAATAAATCAGTATTTTAAAATGCAATATTTAATGTGTCACCCAAATAGACACTTCAATTATTTTTTTTAATTAAATAATATTTTAATATTAATCTGTGAACAATTAATATTCGGTTAACGAGTGTCGATTGACGGTTGGCAAAATCAATCGAAATGAGCATCCCTAATAACAACCCAACGTTCAAAACATGTTCTCCTCCTCAGAACATTTAACAAGCTTACTTGTAACAAACAAAAACTATTAAGAGTTGAGTGAGTGACAGGAGGCGTGGGTATGTAAAGTTGAGTGATTGACAGGTGGCATGGCTATTAAGAGTTGAGTGAGTGACAGGAGGCGTGGCTATGTAAAGTTGAGTGATTGACAGGAGGCGTGGCTTTGTAAAGTTGAGTGAGTGACAGGAGGCGTGGCTATGTAAAGTTGAGTGATTGACAGGAGGCGTGGCTATGTAAAGTTGAGTGATTGACAGGTGGCATGGCTATTAAAAGTTGAGTGATTGACAGGAGGCGTGTCTATGTAAAGTTGAGTGATTGACAGGAGGCGTGGCTATGTAAAGTTGAGTGATTGACAGGTGGCATGACTATTAAGAGTTGAGTGATTGACAGGAGGCGTGGCTATGTAAAGTTGAGTGATTGACAGGAGGCGTGGCTATGTAAAGTTGAGTGATTGACAGGTGGCATGGCTATTAAGAGTTGAGTGAGTGACAGGAGGCGTGGCTATGTAAAGTTGAGTGATTGACAGGAGGCGTGGCTTTGTAAAGTTGAGTGAGTGACAGGAGGCGTGGCTATGTAAAGTTGAGTGATTGACAGGAGGCGTGGCTATGTAAAGTTGAGTGATTGACAGGTGGCATGGCTATTAAAAGTTGAGTGATTGACAGGAGGCGTGGCTATGTAAAGTTGAGTGATTGACAGGAGGCGTGGCTATGTAAAGTTGAGTGATTGACAGGTGGCATGACTATTAAGAGTTGAGTGATTGACAGGAGGTGTGGCTATGTAAAGTTGAGTTATTGACAGGAGGCGTGGCTATGTAAAGTTGAGTGATTGACAGGAGGCGTGGCTATGTAAAGTTGAGTGATTGACAGGAGGCGTGGCTTTGTAAAGTTGAGTGACTGACAGGTGGCATGACTATTAAGAGTTGAGTGATTGACAGGAGGCGTGGCTATGTAAAGTTGAGTGATTGACAGGAGGCATGGCTATGTAGTTTAAAACTCTTAAATAATTTTTAAAAAGAGATGATATTGTTTTATTGATCCTGCAGGAAAGCAATATTGAACTGGTTGAAATATTTCTGCATGTGTTGACATTTTGACAAAACTTAAACCCAAAAGATTTAGGGCTTTTGAAAAACATTCGGGACTGAAGCCCCAGAAGCCACAAAGCCCCTCCGCCCCTGTTTGGCAGGTCCTAAATGTTGTAAGCTACCTCTCATCTGATTGGCTGTGTGTGTGTCTGTTCCAGCTATACGGTGTCCATCTCCTCCTCAGCGGAGTCTTCGCTCAGAGGTTTTTTGTCGTCTCCGGCTGCTTCCTCGATGTGTGCCAGCATGTCTGCCATCAGAGCTTCCTCCAGCCTCTTCCTCACGTTAAACACCAGATCTTCCTGCTTCCTGTGGACGAGTCCAGAAACACACGTAAACATCCGAACATGTGAGTTAATGATGTCATGCTGCTAACACACACGACCTTTCAGAGCTTACAAAAATAAGAGCATTAAAGGTCCTGTGAAACTAAAATAAAGAAAATAGATGTTAGTCTTAAGGATATCTATAAGCTAGTGTGCTCCAAAACAGTGACAAAATTCACATTTAGAAGACATAAACATGTAAAGCTTGCAGTTTCTCACTTTAGTCTAAATGGATCAACAGTTTTATTTACGTCACCTCATACTTCATTTTCGCATCAAACACTCTGACCAATCAAATGCTCTCTAATGTTTGACATGCCCCGCCCCCTTCTTCTCATTGGCTGTTCATTTGATGCACTTGAGCTCAACCACTCACTGGCAGAGCAGAGAAAAACACAACGCTATTGGCCGTTTTTAAAAAAGGGAGGAGCTACTCCATGTCCTACCCTCTCCATGTTTCAGTTGAGATTACATTAAACACAGAATAAAAAAATGCACATTTCAAAGCACTTCACGGGATCTTTAATGAGAGTAAACCACAAGTAAAAGTTAGTCAGATAGACTATAATAGGTTGTGTTTAAATATTGAATGAGGTATTTTCTGTATATTTCCTGGTAAATTTGAGATAAATGTGACCCTGGAGCACTTATGTTGCAAGTTTTATTCATCCATTCATTTTCCTTCAGCTAAGTCCATTATTTATCAGGTGTCACCACAGTGGAATGAACCGCCAACTATTCCAGCATATGTTTTACAAGGAGAATGATCTTCCAGCCACAACCCAGTACTGGAAAACACCCATACACACAAACACTCCTACACTATGGACAATTTAGTTCATCAATTCCCCTATAGCGCATGTGTTTGGACTGTGGGGGAAACCGGAGCACCCGGGGAAAACCCACGCCAACATGGGGAGAACATGCAAACTCCACACAGAAATGTCAACTGACCCAGTCGAGACTCGAACCAGTGACCTTCTTGCTGTGAGGCCACAGTGCTAACCACTGAGCCACTGTGTCGTTCCATGTTGAAAGGTTAATAAAGACTAATATTATTGAATTATTTATATGATGAAGACTATGCAATTTTATTTTACATGTTATTATTTACATTCTGTACCAGAAAATCTTAAAGCACCGTTTATTTCCCTTTTATATTTGCTCCATTGTGTTTATGGTTGTAGTTTATTATTTGGCACAAGATGGCGCCAAGCATGGCTGCAGTGTTGCGAGCTCCCAGCAAACCTAAGCTTTTCACTCATCATAGCACACGTGCTGCTGATGATGTGACAATAAAAGTGATTTGATTTGGATTTGATTTGTATATAATAAATTACAGAAAGCTATACATATTTTACTCCCCTTCATAACCATCCCAATTGATCTAAATGATCGACTTAACAAATAGAGCTATTTAAATCATCTAGTGAATTTGTATTTCAGAATCAGAATCAGTTTTATTGCCAAGCGTGCTTCACACACACACACACACACACACACACACACACACACACACACACACACACACACACACACACACACACACACACACACACACACACACACACACACAATAAAGTGACAACACAAAATAAATATGAAAAAAGACGATTAACATTAAACAGAGATGCAGTTAGTGAAAGGATCTGTATGTTGAGTTGTATGTACAGATAAGTTGTAAATATACAGGTTATAAGGTGTTGTGTACCAATGCGAATGGAGAAAGTATTGCACGATTATTGCCCAGTAGGAGAATATTTAACTGTTCATGAGGTAGATGGCCTGAGGAAAGAAACTTTTCCTGTGTCTGGCTGTTTTTGTGCTTGGTGCTCTGTAGCGCCGACCAGACGGTAACAGTTGGAACAGGTAGTGTGCTGGGTGTGAGGCGTCCAGAGTGATTTTGCGAGCCCTTTTACTCACTCTGGAAGAGCACAGTTGTTGAAGTGTAGGAAGGGTAGTGCCAGTGATTCGTTCAGCAGTCCGGACTATTCGCTGTAGTCTACAGAGGTCAGTTTTGGCAGCTGAGCTGAACCAGACGGTGATTGAAGTGCAGAGGATGGATTGGATGACAGCTGAGTAGAACTGTCCGAGCAGCTCCTGTGGCAGGTTGAACTTCCTCAGCTAATGAAGGAAGTACAGTCTCTGCTGGGGTTTCTTCACAATAGAGTCTATGTGAATGTCCCACTTCAGATCCTGAGAGATGGTGGTGCCCAGGAACCTGAATGACTCTACTGCAGCCACAGTGCTGTTCATGATGGTGAGTGGGGGGAGTGCAGGGGGGTTTCTCCTAAAGTCCACTATCATCTCCAGTGTTTTGAGCGTGTTCAGCTCCAGGTTGTTGTATCTGCAGCATAAAGCCAGTCGCTTCACCTCCTGTCTGTGTGCAGACTCGTCACCGTTCCGGATGAGGCCGATAACAGTAGTGTCATCAGCAAACTTCAGGAGCTTGACGGAGGGGTCTTTTGCGGTGCAGTCATTGGTGTACAGGGAGAAGAGCAGTGGGGAGAGAACACATCCCTGGGGGGCACCAGTGCTGATGGTGCGGCTGTCTGATCCATTGACAGACAAAGCTAGGAACAGAGAGCTGGGTCAGCTCTTGTGATTTATAAACGCAATATGTAGAGGAGAGCGGGGATGAAAGTAATGTGGGACAAAAGTAACAAAGCGATTTTCTCGAAGCCCTGACAACATTTACTTTCCAGGCTATAACAGCACATTCAGCATGCAATCCTTTTTTGCTTTTTTTGTTATTTATTTTTGGCCGTTTGGCCTTTATTAGATAGGACAGTCTTGAGACAGAAAGCGAAGTTGGAGAGTAAGATGGGGGGTAGGGTAGGAAATGTCCTCGAGCCGGGATTCGAACTCGGGACGCCCTGACGTGCTACTGCACCATATGTCGGCGCTATCCACTAGGCTATTGTGCAGAAAGTAAATTATCGTAGCGGTTCTTTTTTCCTTATTACAAGTTATGTTTCTCTTTTCATGAATCACAGTAATGATCAATCTACAGGTTATTTAGTGCAATAACACATCCTTAAGTGTAGATGTAGATGTTTCTATATAACGTTAGCATACACTTTCTCTGTGAATTTATGTTTTGAGTTTTTACTCTAAACGTCACATCCATAATGCTGGAATTGCTCAATGTTAAACTTTTCCAATATCGTGTAGCCCTATTCCAGACAGCAGTGTAATAGTCTGCGAAAACAACCTCCTGATGTACTTTATCCCTCAGTTATTGATTTATTGAATATCTGCCTGCGTGTGTGTGTGTGTGTGTGTACCTGATGTCCTCATCGGTCACCATGAAGGCTTTACAGAGCGGCTGTGTGGTGTTCAGCCAAACTCCAGGGTTTTTCTCCACAGCGGCCGACAGTTGACCCGTGATGGGGGCCGAGCTAGTGTGCAGAGCGCTGGCCAGAGCCGAAAGAAGAGTCTTATCTGAGTAACTCGGACCCACACCTGCACAAGAGGAAAACAGCACTATAATAAATCGACTGCATTCAGGGTGATGATGTGTTTTATATTGAATGCCATGTACTAAAACAGTGGTTCTCAACCGGTGGGGGGCGAGTAGGCTACAGGATGGGAGAGAAGAATAAAAAAAAAAAACAAAGCTGTAAGTGATCTTTGAGATCCGTGAGATCACGCAGTCGCGCACGACACACAGCATTTAGCCATTTATGAAGGCTTGTATGCGTTTGTTTCCGTAATCCACGGGGTTTGTTGCATGGCTTTCTCTGCGATGCTGTTTTGTTTTTGCCTGTGTGTGCAGCAAGCATTTTTGCCGGTAGAGCTGTACGAGAATTGGAGAATGGCAGACTTTGTCTTATATTAGCGGAGTTCGTTAAATTCAGACACGTCGCCTATCCGTGCTGCTGTGGTCGCCCATGTTTAAAATCCTCCAGATTACAGGCAGGACTAATGGTTGGAATAAATAGGGAAAGAGACCTGCTGTACTGCTATCCACTCTGTCTGCATTCAGACCCGGGAATTCAGGAGGAGAGAAGGCCTCTTCATTTACTGTTTATATAAACATAATTATATTTATAATGATATAACAAAATGTGGTTATATATATATTATACAAAATTAAGAACAGCCTATCATAGATGTCAGCATAAATTACTTACTATTTATTTCTTTGCATTTTAAGTTTGTAAACTATAAAATCATGCGCCTCCTTACATTTTGTATGGGATTTTTTTTTTTTTATCTTGAGCTGGTGAGCCCACTGACAAAAGCTCCTCTTTTCCCCCTGCTCCGAGGTAGACTTGAACAGAAAGAGGGGGTTTCATGATCCTTTAATGTTAATACATGATACAAATTTAATAAATAATAAGTAGGGGTGTCAAAATTAATTGCTTCTTCGGTGCACTGTGATGCAGACAGGGACAATTCGATATCGGTTCAGTAATAGATCATAACCGGTTATTACGTACTGACGTCATTTATCTCCTATGCGCGATGGTCGCAGTATAATACTATGGCGAAGGAGGCGAGGGCGAGTAAATAAAACGCTCCTATTACTTAAAGGGTAGATGATTATGCACAGTTCAGCTGCTTGTGAGTTTGCTGGAAAGTTTTCACTGACACTGAAGAAGGCACAGCACATGAGCCGCTATTTCACTACTAGGGAGAAATGCTGTATAACTCCATCTCTGCCTCTCTCTCTCTCTCTCTCTCTCTGGACATTTGACCCTCTGGCGTGTTCGTGAGGTAACTTTTCCTCTCCTCTTGGCTGTTATAGCGATACTTGTGGCTCCAGACACGAGCGTGCCTGAGGTGCAAGTTTTCTCCACTGCGTCTATTATGGATTACCTGTGATAACCGCGTATGATGCGCATATAGACTGTAAATGCGGCTGTTCTTCCCACATCACTCATTGGTGAACAGCGCTTTCATTTCTAAAGCCAATCGCAGCCTTTTCTGTTGAGCGGAAGAAGACAATGACCAGTGTTACATCCTATGATATATTTGGATGATAAGTTGTTGGTGTGAGTGGCAGTTTATTGTTCTTCCCTTTTGTTTTATTATTTCTCTTTCTCTCTGTCTCTTTCATTGAGCAGCGCTCCCAAACCAGCCGCACCTGCTTCCAATCAGAGCAAGTCGGATTTGTTGCTGTTGATTGAGCGTCCAGGCTTTATTAAGAGGCAGAGAAGCAAAGCACAGAGAGAGTCTATAGGAGTGCAAGACCTCGTTTGTAATGTAATGTAATGTAATGTAATGTGTATATTTATATAGCGCATTTATTGTGTATGGCCATACACCCAAAGCGCTTCACAATCATGAGGGGGGTCTCTCCACACCACCACCATTGTGTAGCATCCACTTGGATGATGCGACGGCAGCCACAGGACAACGGCGCCAGTGCGCTCACCCCACACCAGCTATTGGTGGAGTGAAGAGACAGTGATAGAGCCAATTCGGTGGATGGGGATGATTAGGAGGCCATGATCTGTAAGGGCCGATTGAGGGACTTTGGCCAGGACACCAGGGTTACACCCCTACTCTTTACGAGAAGTGTCATGGGATTTTTTTTAATGACCACAGAGAGTCAGGACCTCGGTTTAACGTCTCATCCGAAAGACGGCGCCCACCGACAGTGTAGTGTCCCCTTCACTTTTACTAGGGCATTAGGACTCACACAGACCACAGGTTGAGCGCCCCCTGCTGGCCTCTCTAACACCACTTCCAACAGCAACCTAGTTTTCCTATGTGGTCTCCCATCCAGGTACTGACCAGGCTCAGCCCTGCTTAGCTTCAGTGAGTAACCGGTCTTGGGCTGCAGGGTGATGTGGCTGTGTCGTTTGACAGCGCTCAAAAAGCGGGATAATATTTACATTAGTTTATTTGCTATAAATGCTTGTGCTGTTCTGTGCATGTATTGGAGTTTTGTTTGAAACGTTCAATAAGAGTGTTTCCTGTGAGCGGGTCAAATTAAAGGTAGTTCATATATCTGACTGCTTGTATTAAAGGACACTATTGCGTTACAAATAATATATAAATATTAATATATTTATAGATTTTAATAAAAAAAAAAATATTTTTGTGTTGTGAAGAAAAAATCTAATTATGTATGGAAAGCACCATCAATGCACCATGATATCGAATTGATGACATGATAATCGTAACCAAACCGTGAGACCAGTGTAGGTTCACACCCCTAATAATAATAAATAATTAATACAAAGCATTACTGATTTGGATTTTCAGCCAAATGCATCTGTGTCTGGTGTGCATGAGAGATGCTCACCTTGTAGTCCTTTGGGAAGATCCATGGTCTTGACCAGCTCCTCCGCGATATCAAACGCATTGAGTCCACTTAGCTTCTTCTCCCAGAACAACTGTGAAAAACACAAGTCAAAGACGTCATCATGCTGCAAAAAAAAAAAAAACCCTAGAGAGTAATAATCACATTTGTGTTTTAGCATGCACATCATATTGAGAAGAGTAAATGTCTCTTTCAGGCTTGAGTCAAACAGAACAACCAAATGTAGCGGGGAACATAAATATTAAACACACTGTCATGTTTTGTGCTGGGAATAATATTCCTAAAGGAGCTGTTGACATGAAGTTGAAGCAGATTTTAGTAAAACCCAAACAATACAAACATAAAAATAAAACAAAGCAAATCTGAGTTGTGTGTAATGACACAAGGAGAAAGCACTGAACTACTGAAATGTGCCTAATACTTTATATAAAAGGCTTTTTTAATGACGGCAGCTTAAAGACGCCTCTCATATGGAGAATGAAGTCACATGCATTGCTCAGGTGTGAGTTTCTCACAGGCTTCTACAGAGTGTCAAAGTCTTGATGCTTTTGTGGATCTCGTCCATCAAATCTGAGCTTCATTTTGTATTTTCTATTGGATTCGGATCAGGTGATTGGCTGGGCCACTCTACAGCTTGATTTTCTTTCTCTGAAAGCATCTGAGAGCCTCCTTGGCTGTGTTTTGGATCATCGTCTTGCTGAAATGTCCACCCTGGTGTCATCTTCATCCTCCTGCTAATGTAGATGTTGGACTGAAGCAGCTGATATTCATTTACACTGAGGAAGGGCAGAGGCTTGCTGAAGAACTACTGAGAGACTTCAGCTGCTGTCTGGGCCTTTACTGCTGAACTACACGTCCCTTTCTTCATGTGCTCAATTTTTTTTTCCTGTGTCATTTCATTTTTATTACACATAACTTCATTTGTAAACAAACTAGATTTGTTGAATATATGGATTTATTTGGTTGTTAACATCCGGTGAACATTTCAAGTCAACGGCAGCTTTAGAAATATGTTTTCTGAGAAAAATGCTGACGTGTTCAATACTTATTTTCCCCACTGTACGTAAAGCCTTGTTTATACTCGACGCGTCCGCTAGTTCGCTTGAGTGCGCCGCGGAGAATCTGACGTCATCGCGGCGTTTGCGGATGTTCGCTTTGAGTGCGCGCGACATCATTTCGGCTGGTGGTGCGCACGGCATTTTTTGAGACCCAAGCGAACAGTGCGCGCGGCGCCGCATCTGGTTTGAGTTGAAATTTGATTTGATTTGATTTATTTATTTTCGAACAAAATATCATACATAAAATATCTTCAACAACAAAAAAATATTCATTTTAACATGGTCGAAAATGGAGCAGGATGAAGCCCAAGCTTATTATTTTCCCACCCCATTACCACACACATCATTCGTCTATTACTTAAACTTATTTCTTCTTTTACTTCTCTCTTCTTTTTACATAAGACATATTTTATCTTTTTGGCATCTTTGACACATTACATGTTTGATTCCATTTATACATTTACATTTTATAACATAGACCCCAAAAGCAAAACAAAAACATTATACTACAAATAGCCATTAACTACAATTTCATCATACCTTTCTCATTTTATGCTTTCAATCACCTTCATTATATTCCTTTAATAATATATATTTACACAGCTTTTTAAACTGATTAATATCCTGACATTGTTTGAGAATCTGTTCTAGACTGTTCCATAATATCACACCACATACAGACATACACAAACTTTTTAATGTTGTCCTTGTTTTCAACCTCCTAAAATTGTGTTCTTCTCTCAGATTATATCCCCCTTGTCTTTCTTCAAAACATTTTTGTATACATTTCGGAAGTAATTTATTCCTAGCTTTAAACATAAATTGTGCCGTTTTAAATTTAACCAAATCATTGAACTTCAGTATCTTCAATTTAAAAAATAAAGGATTTGTATGCTCCAAATACCCCACTTTTTCTATCAATCTAATTACTTTTTTCTGCATTGTACATAACGATTGTAAATTAGATTTATATGTATTCCCCCAAATTTCAACACAATAGCTCATATATGGCAACATGAATGTGTTATATAATATATACATTGATTTATTGTCCAGGATAAATTTTGAAATGAACCACTTTGAAGAGATTTTGTCTGAAACAGGTACACCTGTACAGACATCTTTATGATCCGTGATGATAGAGATAACCTGATGAACAATAATTTTTGGCTAGAAATTGCAACAGCAGTGGGAAAGGAGGAAAGTTTTTGTTAAAAAGTTTGGAAAAACCTGAGGGATAGTCTGTTAAAGCCAAAAGAGGACATGGCAAAAGTGGAAATCCAGCTACACTATTACAGAAATATGTTTTTCCACCATTTATAGGTTTTACACTGATGTATATATTACAATTTTGAATTTAAAACTATTTAATAATTACAAAACTATAATTAAGGATCAAATTATTTCTTTGATAACCGGGAAAGAATATTTGAACCTATCAGTTTACAATATACTGATGCCCTGTTTTTCTAGGCTTTATTGGTGATAATGGTCAGGAATGTTTGGACTATTATTGCCTTTTTAGCATAATCAGAGGACAGAAACTAGCCAGACATAATGTGTGAATTGGGGAGCGGGCTAAATAAAAAAAAACATCTGTATTTTTAAGTAAGTCTGTTTTTTTTTTTACTTTTATTCTTGCCATAATAGAAATATATTTGTAGAGCAATCCATTTTCTCTCCTCATTGATATTTTAATAAAGTTTGATAGGTAAAACTGTCCGAGATATGAACAAAAGCAAGTGATGCATCAAAGTTTGATTAAAACAAACCTTGAATGGTTATAAAAATCCTTATAATCATTAAAATAATTTATAAAAACAATAAAAATAATTCGTTTAAAATCTTGAATGATATTAATGATATGACGTAGTTCCGGAAACTTTCTACTTCTCTGTTTATCTGTCTGACTTTACGGTCAGTTTCTTTTGACCGCCCCCTGTCGTTTTAAAGAATATCACAACGGCGAACGCGGCAAGTATAAAAGCCTCGTCCGTTTCGCGAGGTGCGCGCGCAGTCAGCGGAGGTGCGCGATGTGGCACCAGGCGAAAGTATAACTCCAGCTTAATGATGCAATGCCTGTGTCCTGGCTTATTAGAATGCTCTTATGAAGTATGTTGTGTGCTTTATTCTGTTTAAGACCGACATCATCTCACAGAAGGACTTATTTTAAACACTTGACTAAAGCTATAAAGTAAGCTCAGTAAAAACGCCATTATTTGTGGACTAATTTGATTAAATCCAAGAATGTTGGAAATCTGCAACCACTGACTTCGATAGTAGGAGAAGCAAATACGACAGGAGTCAATGGTTAACAGTTTCCAACATTCATCAAAATATCTTCTTTTGTGAACAACAGAAGAAACAGCTTTATAACTGCTTGAGGGAGAATAAATGAGGAGTATTTTCTTTTTTTTCACCATGATTTCTGGAAATGTGCTAAATGTTATGAAAGAGAGGGCTGAAGGGCGAGTACATGATGATAAAATCTTCAATTATTTTTCATCAACTCTTCCGATACAGCAGACATGGGTGTGAGATATAGATCCAGATTCACCTGTCTGGGCTGCTCAACAGCTTTCTGGGGGTCCGTCTTGACTTTATTACTGGGGTGATTGGTGACTTTAGTGACGGGCTGTTTAAAGATGGACGCCGTCTGTCGGACTGGCAGAGACGTGTTCAGATCCGGTTTACCCTGCAGAGAAAAACACACATTTCCCATTAAAAAAAAAATCTCAAACAGATCGAATATTACCAGTCTCTCCCAACCTTAAATGACTATATAGATGCGACTATTGAGATTCATACAATTGATAATTCACTTCTGTAGTCAAAAATGGAGGAAATGGGCTAGAAGCTAGAAGATCTGATTCTGTTGCTGTAAATAAATAGAAGCTGTTCAACTCATTGATAAACACACGCTAGTGTGTGTATACACATATAGTATATATATATATATATATACTCATAATGTATTCTGAGTAATACCTATAATGAAGGTGGTCATTTGAGATTATTCTGGAAGGAATTACATTAGGATGCACATTCTTACCCTGGATGTAACGTGTATATATTTATTTTTTTAATTAAAGACTATTTTCTTTTGATTTTAATGCTATTTTTCTTCTTATAATTCTCAAAATTTGAGTACTATGTATAGTTAGTACACCTGACAATAATGTTTGCAAATTGTATGTCATTTAAATAATGGCTTTAAATAATCTAGCTCCTGTTTATCTACCTTCTGTCTTGCTACAACCCAACCCGCTCTTTAAGATCTCAAAACTCAGGGCTTCTGGTAGTACCTAGAATATCAAAGTCAAGTAAAGGAGGTCGAGCCTTCTCATTTATGGCTCCTAAACTCTGGAATAGCCTTCCTGATAATGTCCGAGGCTCAGACACACTCTCACAGTTCAAAACTAGATTAAAGACCTATCTTTTTAGCGAAGCATACACTCAGTGCATCACTTAGCGGTATGACGCATGAGTGTGCCCCACGCAGGTTTTTGCATCTCGCTTATATACACTATGAACAGCAGCTACGCTAATTATTCCTTACATTCTCTATTTCCACCTGGGGATACTCATCCCGAGGCCCTCAGACTATGCAGCGCCACTGGTGCAATCCAAGACCAGCGACGAGATGATCCCAAGGTTTTCATAATGCTGGATCAGGCCGTATCCTGAGCAGCTGCTGTGGTGGTCATGGAAGAGTGGAGAGCATGAGACTGACTCCTGTGACGCTCCAAGGACAGACGAGTCTTCGCTGACGTCCAGCATTCTCCAGCCTCCGGCGCCTAGACTGCAGCTCTGCACAAGACGTTTGGCCATAGGAGAAATGGTCGTGCCCAACTGAGCCTGGTTTCTCTCAAAGTTTTTTTAATTCTTCGCTTTTGCCAATTGGTGAAGTTTTTTCCTCGCCGCTGTCGCCACTGGCTTGCATGGTTCGGGATCTGTAGAGCTGCGCATCGATGGATTTGTTCTTCAGTGTTTGGACTCTCAGTAGTGATTATTAGACCACACTGAACTGAGCTAAACTGAACTTAAACACTGAAAACTGAACTGACACTGTTTCAATTCACTATAATCTTCTATGTGAAGCTGCTTTGACACAATCTACATTGTATAAGCGCTATACAAATAAAGATGAATTGAATTGAATGTCACATACTGAGATCTAAATGTAACTTGAAATATTGTTTAATTGTAATCAAGTGAGTGTTAACAACAAACATAATAAATATAAATATTTGTATATTAAGTGTTTGACCTTGTTCTGGCTGTGATCGGAGCGAATCCTCTGCCTGTTCTTGTTGAGTTTGCTCATTAGCATCTTCCCTGTGCGGAAGTCAAAAGAGCTCAGATCCATCGACTTTCCCAGGTATCGCACCAGCTGAGGTTTACTCCGAAACTTCTTCCCTGTTGGACTAAGAAGGAAGAGAAAGTTCAAGATGTATTCCTTATTTACCCCAAAGACACTGAAGCCTGTGAGACACAACACAACATACATTTCTACTAATAATTCTGCTGTAAAAAATTTGAGATGCATTTACACTAGTGCTAGTGCAAAATAAAGGTTTGTATTACCATAATGTATATTTAATGTATATAAACATTGTGCATAAATAAAAAAAAATATGTAAAATATTTTATATGATTCATATTAGATATACATATTTAATTTATAAATATAAACATTTTTTCAAATATATACACATGCATATATATATATATATAGTTTCAGCATCAATATCGCAATGTGTGTGTCCACAATAGTCACATCACAGGATATGCAATGTTGAATTGGGATTATAATTGATCAGCAATGAGATCTGTGGACTCACTGCAAAGTGTAACCATAGCAGAGTAAAAGTTTATCATTTGCATGTGTTTTAAAGGCATTTCAAGAGAGTTTAAAGCATTCAGGCTAAAAAAAAAAAACATTTGTAACTTTATGAAGAATAATTTTACTGAATTATTAATTTCTGTACCCAATACTTTTTGACTTTAGGAAAAACTCATAAAGTACTATTTATTTGACCTTTTCTGTTGCTCTATTGCAATTATTCTTGCTTGTAGTTTGTTTATTATTTTATACATGATTCACACCCTTACAAAACCACCCCAATCGATATAACCGTGGAATTTTATTCATATAGTAATAACATATCGCAGAAAAACAAAATATCACTGTCAGATTTTTCCAATATCGTGCAGCCCTAATATACAGTACACATCTATACTATGTATATACCAGCTTTTATTTTGGATGCGAATAATCTTCTGACAGCACTAATTTACACAAGTAAAAAAAATTGAATTTTACAAAAAAGGAATGCAATAAATATATTATTAATCTAAAATGATCTCTGGATTTACTCGGTATATGGGGTTTGAGACTAATTTTTAATATTTGTTGTATTTTTTAAGGTTTCATATTTCATTTAAAAAAAACTTTTTTTTCCAAACTTTGTCGTTTATAGGTTTATTTGTTTTTGCAGAAAATAATAAATGGTGAAAATAATAAATGTTTTCATTCGTCATGTTGGAAAACAGCAGGAGTTATTCCTGCATTATTCAAATATACATTTCTTAACCATTCTGAAGATTGAGATTATTGTCTATAAACATTTTCTAGGCAATTTTCATTTTTCTGAAAATTAGATAGATAGATAGATAGATAGATAGATAGATAGATAGATAGATAGATAGATAGATAGATAGAAACAGTTTATAGATAGATAGATAGATAGATAGACAGATGGATAGATGGATAGATAGATAGATAGACAGATGGATAGATGGATAGATAGAATGACAAATGCAAAGATTGATAGGTAGATAGAAAGATGGATGGAATGATAGAATGACAGATAGATAGAAGGATAGAATGACAAATAGATGGATGGATGGATGGATGGAATGACAAATGCAAAGATAGATAGATAGAATAAAAACAGTTTATAGATAGATAGATAGATAGATAGATAGATAGATAGATAGATAGATAGATAGATAGATAGATAGATAGATAGATAGATAGATAGATAGGTGGAACGACAGATGGATGGAACGATGGATAGAACGATAGATAGACAGATACAGCAGCTAGCTAGCCAGACACACAGACAGACAGACAAATAAGATGGGGATGGATGGAGCGATAGATAGATAGATAGATAGATAGATAGATAGATAGATAGATAGATAGATAGATAGATAGATAGATAGATAGATAGATAGATAGAAACAGTTGGAATATAGATAGATAGATAGATAGATAGATAGATAGATAGATAGATAGATAGATAGATAGATAGATAGATAGATATGGATGGGTGGAACGACAGATGGATGGAACGATGGATAGAACGATAGATAGACAGATACAGCAGCTAGCTAGCCAGACACACAGACACACAGACAAATAAGATAGGGATGGATGGAGCTATAGATAGATAGATAGATAGATAGATAGATAGATAGATAGATAGATAGATAGATAGATAGATAGATAGATAGATAGATAGATAGATAGATAAAAACAGTTGGAAGATATAGATAGATAGATAGATAGATGGATGGATGGATGGATGGATGGATGGATGGATGGATGGATGGATGGATGGATGGATGGATGGATGGATGGATGGATGGATGGATGGATGGATGGATGGATGGATGGATGGATGGATGGACTAGATAGATAGATAGATAGATAGATAGATAGATAGATAGATAGATAAAAACAGTTTATAGATAGATAGATAGATAGATAGATAGATAGATAGATAGATAGATAGATAGATAGATAGATAGATAGATAGATAAAAACAGTTTGAAGATAGATAGATAGATAGATAGATAGATAGATAGATAGATAGATAGATAGATAGATAGATAGATAGATAGATAGATAGATAGAAAATAAAACGAATATTAACATTAGCAAGTGGTCTCTCAGTTTTGTCAAGAGCGGTTACACAAACCTGCGCCACAATACAGTATTAGACAGGGTAAATATATAATTACATTCAGGTTTATTTGCTAATTTAATATCTACATTAAACACAGTGAATATTCAATATTTCAGCACGTCCCGCTACTGATAATGCGGCGAATATTAACAAATCACAAAACTTCTGCAACTCCTGCATGTCTAAACTAAACTAGCTACTCTTTATCATGACTACAGGGCAAACTCCACTATAGTCACACTATAATGAAGCATTAATTCAGTGTAAACTTGCACAAAACAACAGGTAAACTAAACCAACAGACACAACCAAACAAAAACAATGAGGTAGCTAGCATGGCTGCTAGCGCGGATTAGCGATCAACGCTAACTCACTCACACGACACTCCAAAACACGACCAGTTTAACAAAAGCACAACAAAACAGCAATAATCAGCAATAATAACCTACTAGAGGACTCGGTTAGCCAAAAGAGGTCGAACTAGTGATAGTTAAGTAATAAAAAGCATTTTTGGCTCGACTCTCTGGGCTCAGGCTAATCCCGCTGCAGTACCTAAAATAATAGACATCACTTTTCCCCGCGGACAAGCCCGACTTTCTGGTCACTTCTTCCATTTTCCAACCATTCGGGAGAGCCGAGCACTCCCACCTTTTCCTCTCCATGATTTTCCCGGAGTCTCTGGAAGGAGAATCGGTGGATATTTGGGGTTAAGAGCGGCCGCGCGCTGCTCTCTATCCAGCACACCTCACGAACTTTGACTCACGAGTTTCCGAGTCAAATGAGTCGACTCGCAGTTCACTCACCTGCAGTCAGGGAAACATTATGCTTCATATTGGTGCACTTTAAAGAAATAGCGTAATGTTAATTTACAGAAACACAAAGGTGAATCTGCTTTGTTTCTATAAGTTAAATGCTGTATAATAGAGTGTATTGATGGTGACTCGTGGAATCAAATCTCACACTTCAGTCAAAATTGACTCATTGTTTTAAAGAATGTTAGTTTTATAACACATACATTCACTTTATTTTCGGCTTAGTCCCTTTATTATTTAGAGGTCGCCACAGCGGAATAAACCGCCAACTTATCCAGCATATGTTTTACACAGCAGACGCCCTTCCAGCCACAACCCAACACTGGGAAACACCCACACACTCACGTTCACTTTGGCCAATTTAGCTTATTCAGTTCACCTGTACCTCATGTGTTTGGACTGTGGGGGAAACAGGAGCTGACACATAAATAAATACGCATATAATAAATATTATATTAATTGCTATTATTAATTTATATAAATACAATAAACATTAGTATATTTAATGTATTTATATAATATATTAGTATTATAATAATATAATAAATATCCTAATATTTATATGAAATAAGAATAATAAATATTATAATATTTATTAATTATTTTACATCAATAACAAATATTGGTATCATAAAAAAACATATATTAAGTAAAAATAAAATAACGTTTTTATAGTTAAAAAATATTAATTGTTTCTTGAAATGCAGTACCCAAAAATTAAAATAAATTAAAACTAAAATAAATATGTACACTATAAACACGAAAAATACCCAATAAAATGACCTAACATACAATAAAGATAAATAATAAAGTATTTTAACGTTTTAATATAACTACAAAAGTATGATTCAAGTATCAGCCTTAATAAAGTCCCTAAGGTAAGTTCAGGAGGAGCCTGACCAGTCAGGTGGCTCAGTCAATTATCATGTCACGTGTGTGTGTGTGTATATAAGTAGCGGCCTTTGCACTGTTTCACTTGACTTTTGTTCCGGCATCCCTCCACCTCCCCATCTCCTCCTCTGTTTTCTAAAAAGGGGTGGAGGAGGGGCGACTCATACTTGGAGCTCGAGCCTCCTTCAGGGACAGGAGGTCCGAGCTCTCTTAGGGGTTTGATAGCTCAAGCCCCGCTTAAGGACAGCAATGCCAAAATCGTTTACCATGTTGACGCAATTGATTGAGCAGGTGATCTTGTGAATGATAGTTAAAATAACACTTTATAATTTACTTTTACACAGATCAAGGGCTGGGGTGGTTAAATATAATCATGAATGATCTTATCATGGTGTGTTACGGCTCAAGCCGCGGTCACACTGGACTTTCCTCCCCATAGACTTCCATTCATACGCACGCGAATGCGTCAGACCAGAAACGCAGCGTCATGCGTTGAGTTTCGCAGGTTGCTGCAGTGCAAAGTTCAAGCTTGGTGAACTCTGACCTGCGAAATCTATGGAATACAATCACTGTACTGCGTGAGATCAATACAGGATCAAAACATGACCTCTCTGAACTGAAATTTAAAACATGGAGCAATCGCTCGCTTATTTAATGTCTAATCATCTTGTTTAATCCCGCCCCTTTTCGCAGCGCCGTACGACAGAAATTTGCAAGCTCAAACTCTAGTGTGACCGCGGCTTTATTCACACGGGGCTTCAGCGTCAACGCTTGACAGAGGGCGTGTCTGAAGTTGGGGCTGACGCGATCGTCATAGCAGCATCAGCCAATTAAATTAGTCAGCAATAGGCCACTATTGGAGCTGGTGTATTTGCATACAGCGATCTGATTGGCTGACGCTTCCGTCGGCGCTCGAAAAGTTACGCCCCATTCACACGAGGCGTCAGCTTCAACGCTTCCCGTTGCCGAACTGCATTGTGGATCCGTCGGCGCCGCTTCAGAGGCGTTGCTCGCTGCAGAAGTTGGGACATGCTCAACTTTTCAAGCGCCGACGGAAGCGTCAGCCAATCAGATCGCTGTATGCAAATACACCAGCTCCAACAGTGGCCTATTGCTGACTAATTTCATTGGCTGACGCTGCTATGACGATCGCGTCAGCCCCAACTCCAGACACGCCCTCTGTCAAGCGTTGACGCCCCGTGTGAATGGGCCGTTAAGCATGTCCCAACTTCTGCAGCGAGCAACACCTCTGAAGCAGCGCCGACGGATCCACAATGCAGTTCGGCAATGCCTGACGTCACCCATTCAAAGTGAATGGGAAGCGTTGAAGCTGACGCCACGTGTGAATGGAAATTAGGACAGGTTGTGTTCAGGATACAAATATTTTAAAGTCTGGAATCAAGAGAAAGTTCAGAGAAATGAAAATACATGAGGAAAATCATCTTTAAAGTTGAAAATATTTATGGGAATGTACAAAATGTCTTTATGGAGCCTTTACTGAATATTCTAATAATTTCTGGCTGTAATTTTGACACACACCGTGTATTTTTGGCTACTCCTACAAATACAGCTGTGCAACTTAAGACTTATGTGCTCCAGAATCTTTCACTTATTCATTCTCCTTTGACTTAGTCCCTTATTTATAAGGGGTCACCACAGTGGAATGAACCACCAACTATTTCAGCATATATTTTACGCAGGGCGTGACTTTCCAGCCGCAACCCAGTACTGGGAAACACCCTCACACCCACACACTCATACACTACAGCCAACTTAGTTCATCAATTCCCCTATAGTGCATGTGTTTGGACTGTGGGGGAAACCGGAGCACCCGGAGGAAACCCACACCAACACGGGGAGAACATGCAAACTCCACACAGAAATACCAACTGACCCAGCCGGGACTCGAATCATCGACCTTCTTGCTGTGAGGCCACAGTGCTAAACGCTAAGCCCCCGTGCACATAGTAATCAGAAGAATGTAAAATGAATTTAAGAGTTCAACATTTGCATAACAGGTGATTAAATTAATGTAGTTTATTAAAGCACCGCATCAAACCGCTGACGAGCAGACGACACGGAAAACACAACAGAATGATCAAACAGAGCTCAGGTCCATGAAGAGGTTATCAATAACGAGAGAATGAATGACGGTGCATTTATTCCAGGCGGTTTCAGAAGAATCAAACAGTGATGCTGTCCAATAAAAACCTCCTGCTTTTGCATCAGCTAATGTTGATTGGTGGAATCCACACTGAAGAATCACCAGGGCAAATCAATCCAGAGCTCCTGAAATAAATATCACACTGTTCGTTGGCAGCTGATGAACAGAAGGGTCTGATTCGGATGTTTTGGGCACCGTCTCCACCTTCAGTGCATGACATGATGCTGACCTGCAGGACGACACAACAGAAAAACATCAACAAAACCAAGCAACAAAATCAAGTCACATCAAACCCTGTTGACTTAAGGGTTAAAAAAGACGCCTGCAGGGAGCAGCCATTTCTAGTGGTGTCCGAAACCATAGTGAACATTATGAAGTGCACTCAATCAATCCCACAATGCACAGCAATAACAAGTCTACAACCCATGTACATTAAACAGCTAGAAAATACCCATAACTGTACGTTCACACCGAAAGCGGCGAGAGCGTCAAAGTAGCCGAAAGTCATTTTCAATGGGAGCCGGCGGCGATAAGCGGCGAGGAGCAGCGCGGCGCGTCTTCGCTGGTGTGAGCGTCGAGGAGAGTTGAAATCAAGTCAACATTATGGTAATGAGCTGTGACGCAGTTCGGCGGCAAGCAATCAGAATGTAGAAGTCCACCGCTTGAGAGGAGTCAGAGAACACAGTCACTGTGAACTTTGGTTCCGACCACAGGTGTTCCCAAGGGTTTAATTATTGCGGTTGCTGGATTTCCAATTATTTGCAATGTTTTCTTACTGGAACGTAGATTTAAAAAGTTACTGGCGAGTTACTGATGTGCATCAGTGTTATATAGTAATGGGCGATATAAACGATATGCGATATAAACGATACAAAATTGGCCTACGATAGAGATTCTAATTCTATTGCACTATCGCGATAATACATGTTTGATGACGCAATCTACCCGCGAAATTAAGAGCAACAGCAACAACAGCACTAAGCAACGCATGGCATATTGAGGCTGGTCTACATCAGTGCCTCCCACACAGATTTTACCTGGGCGGCCGATATATTATTGGGGCGGCCCGGTTCTGTGTTCGCGAGAAACTGAGAACACTCTGCCACAGACTCGCATGCTCTGCATGCAGACCCACAGAGACGCGCTGGATACAGAACTGTTGGTCTGATTTGGGAGCAGCTTTAAGAAGAGCGCGAAGACTAAATAGACTGATCCAGCTCATTATTTGGGGTGACAATACATTCTCTTTTCCCTGGACATGTCCGAGAATCTGCTTTCGCTTTCGATATTAATTGTATTCATTTTTGCATTACTTTATAAGCAAACTTTGTCTGGTGCGTCTCAATCTCTCAGCAGCACCAACACTACAGCAGACAGAGAGAGAGAGAGAGAGAAAGAGCAGATCAAGACACCAGTTTTAATTTCATTAGGAGAACAAAATGTTTAAAACTAAATGTGTTACCTTAGGCTGCAGGTTAGAAATATGTTTTTATTTAAAGTATCTGCAATACACAATTTTATTTGACTAATTTAATACTGAACGTAATTTCAGTACAGTGTAAGTTCCTTAAAGGGCCATGAAACCCCCTGTCTCAGCAGGGTGTTTTCACACCTCTGTTTTGAAGTCAGGAAAGTTGGGCGTGTCCAGCTCTGGGAGTGTGGGAGTGTCGGGGGAGGGAAAGAGGGTAAGATTTTGCATAGAAGGGAGTTAACATTTGTGCACGCGCTAAGTTTGACAGGAAAAACAAACACACAGAGGCTGATTTGATACGGCGAATAAGAGAAAAAAATCCTCCGCATTTCTCTGTAACTTATGTACTCGGTAGGTAGCGTCAGAAAGCCGTGTGTGTATAGACTATCCTGTCACAAATTGCAGCGAAAATCCTGCACGACGGGAATAGTTTGTGTTTACATGTTTACACTCGGAGAGCAGCATTTAAACAAAGGGCAGTCCACTGCAAACACTTACCAAATCTGTAGACAGACAATCAAACTGGAGCTGTGTCTTTTTATTAAAAGGAGACGAGCGGCAAATCCGGATTTCACCATTTCCAGATGAGAAAAAGCTCTCGGGTAAAAATGTTCCTTACAAACGCGTTTCTGTCGCGTGTCGCGTGCACTGTAATCCACACGTGAGTCCAGCTGCTCTCTCATAAAGGGAAAATGAAAACAAAACCTTCGTTGCAACACACTAATAACACCTACGACTTTTGTCTTGAAATTCTTGTTCTTTCACTTGTTTTGGCAACACAACGTGGCGTCTCTCTGCCGTCTGAACAGTGTAAACTGGTAAACAGTCTCCGGAGCGATCATGCATATTGATGAAGTTTCACGTCATACACAATGGAGCGCGCTGATTGGTTTGAAGCACATCTTTCTCATGAATTAATGCCGCACACTCAGATACGTAAGAACGTCCTAGAAAAGACAGACAGCCACTCTCCAGCTGGATTTACACCCAAGTATCTCATGGCCGTGACGCAGCTTCAAAAATTCGTTTCAAACCGGAAGAACGAATTTGCTCAAAATAACGCAAAAACAACCAATTTTCACTTTTTAGTGCAATATATGTGTCCTAATAGTGTTTATAGCAGTGTGGGACACATATATGACTGTCAACAGCTCAAAACATGTGTTTTGGTGTTTCGTGACCCTTTAACTAAACACCAGTTTTTTTTGTTCTCTGCAACTTGGCATTTAGAAACCAAAGACTGAAAAGAAAAGTCTTTCTTTCTGAAAGGCACTACATTTAGTTTATTTATCTGCAACATTGTGTTGTTTAATTACAGTTTTACTTTTGCACAATAAATGTTCTCAAAATGACATGCAACGTTTCTTTATTTCTTAAAAAAAATAGCAGTATGGCTTTCCTAAGGGTCTCTGTAACCTGTTCTGAAATGGTTCTATTATAATTTATATATCGCAATATATATCGTTATCGCAAGAGGCTGCAATGTATATCACAATATGGATTTTAGGCCATATCGCCCATCCCTAGTGTTATATATATTTTTTCTTTAAAAAAAGCGGGAATTTCATGCGACAATACAAAACAGTATTGCTGCTTCAGAATAATTCAGGCATATGAACACATCGTGGAGCAAAGCCACACCACATGCAACTTGATCTTCCGTAGTTAAGTGAATTTGATAATAAGTGTGCAACATCTTCACGCTAGAAAGCATGTTTTATGCGGGAGTGTTACTGATATGATATGCTGCAATGGCTCCTTTAAATACGAGATCAATGTGTAGCGAATTTTGACGCTCTCGCCGCCGGAGCTCAAGGCAGACAGCGTTGTCGCCAGGCCGGCCAGAGCCACCTTTGACGCTCTCGCTGCTTTGGGTGTGAACGTACAGTTATGCACTGAGCGTTCACAAATAAATGACCGTGTCTGACCACAAGATGGCATCTAAAGCACAATCCTATCGCTGTATAGTTTAAAAATAAAATATTATTAACATTTGTAAGAATGACCTAAATCAAACGTCTAGTTTCATTACTAATAGACAGCTCGATAAGTGTTAAGAACTATCACAGGGTCTGACCAACAAGTATAAACCGCAGGAAATACTGTGGTACACCTTGAAACTAGTCATCATCCCTGGTCTACTCTATAGGTCCTCTAGATTAATGTGATAGGGCAAAATGAGCATGATACGCCCCCTTTAACAGTTACTAAACAGAGTTTAATGAGAGATGAAAAGGGCAAACCTTCTTCTAATCATCTTTCTTGAATTTTCCATTAATGTAGGGAACGTAGTCCAGGATGAGCCGCCAGTCGGTGAAGTGGACAAAAACTACACCTCCTGCTCCCCCCCAGAAAACAAGATTGGGCACCCTGGAAAAGCAGACAGAAGAGTTTATACATCTGTTGTTCAATCACTGGTGTCCCTGTAATAGTTTTATGATGGTCTTCAAGTTAAATTGTTCTTCTTAACACAATCTTTACATTTCTTTTTGTTTGAAATCTGACTTTTAATAGGTAAAGGTACGTTTGTATTAAACGTTTTATATCCAGAACCATTGCTTTCTGTGTTCCTCAGTGGTGGACTGATTTTCCCAAGCCTTAAAAACAACTTTTTGATGAATGTTTATCATGCTTTAATCAGCACTGACTGAGTTGCATTGCATTAAAACTACTTCCATCACAAAACTAAAAATTTAAATAATGTAATGTATTTTTTATTTAATGCCATGTCAGCAATCAAGGCTATTTTCATGGCAGGAAAATTTCAATAATAAATATACAATTAAAAATCAACAAACAAATGAATACATAAATTAAATAAGATTTTTAGTATTGATACAAGATAAAAATTCTAAAACCTTTTCTGGTGTCACTTTGTTAAAAATGTCCTTAAGAGAGTTCATTTCATAAAAAAGTCTTCTGGAATCATTAAAAGCAGGACAGTCCAGTAAAATGTGTTTAATGGTAAGAGGTATTGTGCAGCACAAACACTGAGTAGGATTTTCACCTTGGAGCAAAAAGCCATGGGTTAGTCTTGTATGCCCAATACGACATCTGGTAAAAACCACTTTATCAAATCTAGATTTAAAATGTCTTAAAATTCTGTGTGAGATTTCAGGTTGGATTTCATGTAGTTTATTATTTTCTAATGCATCCCACTCCTCTTGCCACTTGTTTAAAATGTAAACATTGATAAAAGGTCTCATCTCTGATGGAGGAATTTGGCATTTGTTCATCACTTGCTTCAAAGCGTCTTTAGCAGCTGCATCAGCTCGCTCATTTCCTGTAAGCCCGACATGTCCTTGAACCCAGCAAAAAATGATGTGATAAAACTGATTTTGTAGTTGGTGAATTTTAGTTAAAATATTATCAATCAAAGGATGATCATTCTTTAAAGATTCCATAACTTGGAGGCATGATTTGGAGTCTGTAAAAATAATAGATTTCTTTTGTTGGACATTTTCTATGTACTCTAATGCTAAAAGTAATGCACGGGCTTCAGCTGTGAATATGGAGCATTCTTTAGGCAGACTGACTCCATAACGTTGTTGCCCAGTCACCATTGCTGCTGCTACGCCATTTTCCACCTTTGAACCATCTGTAAAAATAGGTGAGTGCTGAGAATATTGGTTTCTAATATCCAGATATTGTTGTCTGTACATATTGGGATGAGTTACTCCTTTCTTCTGATGTCCTAAATCCATATTGATTATGGGCTTCTTTAGACTCCAATGAGGCAGTGAACTGAAGAGTATTTGACTTAATATGTCCAGGTTTATGTTTAAATTTTGTAAATGTGGATTAATGCGCACACCAAATGGTCTGATGGTTTTTGGCTTGCTCTCATACAACTGCACAAACTGTGGGTTAAAAACTGCAGAATAAGTTGGGTTGTTCTTATTTGCTTTTAATTTAACAGCATACTGTAATGAGAGTTTCAGCCGTCTGTTTTGGAGTGAAGGTTCATTGGCTTCAGTGTATAAACTCTGTACAGGTGAAGTTCTGAATGCTCCTAAAGCAAGCCGTAATCCTTGATGGTGTACTGAATTTAGGATCTGTTTATATGAGTTCCTAGCAGAATCATAAATTATACTCCCATAGTCCAATCGGGATCGAATGAGAACTCGATAAAGACGCAAAAGTACATTAAAATCTGCTCCCCATTTAGTTTTTGCCAACACTTTGATTATGTTCATAGCTTTCAAGCATTTGTTTTTTAACAATTTCAAATGAGGGATAAAAGTCATTTTGTTGTCAAAAAGAAGACCTAAAAACTTGATTTCCTTAACAACTTTGATTGGATCCCCGTTGATAAAAAGTTCTGGATCTTGATGAAGAGATCGCTGGATGCAAAAATGTGTACAAACAGTTTTTGTTCTAGAGAACTTAAAACCATTTTCAAAAGACCACTGGTTAATTTTGTGAATACATAATTGTAGTTGCCTTTCAATTGTTAAAAATTTAAATAAAATCTTACCAAAGTCCTGCTCACACTGTGAGATATCAGCCACGATTTTGTCATCCGAGACAAATGTAAGAAATCCTCAAAGATTCCTGAAATCCTGGGCTAAAATCTGTGATCTTTGATTGTTGGTTTGATGTTCACAGAGAGCCGCTTGGTGCCTGTTGCAATCAGATTTTCCCTTTGATGAAGTTCAGACAGTGTCAGAAGATTTCAGACACTTTCCTGCAGTGTGACAGCAGCTGCGATCAGCGTTCCAAGAACCAATAGGAGCGCAGAATCTGATGACGCAATCCATGCGACAATTCAAATGACCGCAGGGAAATGTCAAAACTGTTTTCTTCTTCCTGTTGTGTTTCTTTATACTATGTGCAAAACCGCAGCTACAGATTGTTTATGTTCGCTATGAGGAATCATTTCAGAACGCGGAATAGTGAAAGTGTCACTGGTGGATGACATTCTTCTGTGGTTGATGAGTCTTCATTGTCGTTCAGTCTGACATTAGAACGGCTGAGATCTTAGAGTGTGACATGTTCGTGCAGTGACATGCTACAATCGTTCAGGATTATAAAAAAATAAAAAAATAAAAAATCAAATAAAAAAACTGCACAGTGTGAGCTGGCCTTAAGATACACTGACCGGCCACTTTATTAGGTACATCTGTCTAACTGCTCATTAACGCAAATTTCTAATCAGCCAATCACATGGCAGCAGCTCAATGCATTTAGACATGTAGACATGGTCAAGACGATCTGCTGCAGGTCAAAGCGAGCATCAGAATGAGGAAGAAAGGGGATTTAAGTGTCTTTGAACGTGGCATGGTTGTTGGTGCTAGACGGGCTGCTCTGAGTATTTCAGAAACTGCTGATCTACTGGGATTTTCACGCACAACCATCTCTAAGGTTTACAGAGAATGGTCCGACAAAGAGGAAATATCCAGTGAGCGGCAGTTCTGTGGGCGCAAATGCCTTGTTGATGCCAGAGGTCAGAGGAGAATGGCCAGACTGGTTCAGCTGATAGAAAGGCAACAGTAACTCAAATAAGCACTCGTTACAACCGAGGTCTGCAGAAGAGCATCTCTGAACACACAACACGTCCAACCTTGAGGCAGATGGGCTACAGCAGCAGAAGACCACACCGGGTGCCACTCCTGTCAGCTAAGAACAGGAAACTGAGGCTACAATTCACACAGGCTCACCAAAACTGGACAAGAGAAGATTGGAGAAACGTTGCCTGGTCTGATGAGTCTCCATTTCTGCTGCCACATTCGGATGGTCGGGTCAGAATTTGGCCTCAACAACATGAAAGCATGGAGCTATCATGCCTTGTATCAGTGGTTCAGGCTGGTGGTGGTGGTGTAATGGTGTGGGGGAGATTTTCTTGGCACACTTTGGGCTCATTAGTACCAATTGAGCATCGTGTCAACACCACAGCCTACCTGAGTATTGTTGCTGACCATGTCCATGTCTGTATGACCACAGTGTCTCCATCTTCTGATGGCTACTTCCAGCAGGATAACGCACCATGTCATAAAGCGTAAATCATCTCAGACTGGTTTCTTGAACATGACAATGAGTTCACTGTACTCAAATGGCCTCCACAGTCAGCAGAGCTCAATCCAATAGAGCACCTTTGGGATGTGGTGGAACGGGAGATTGGCATCATGGATGTGCAGCCGACAAATCTGCAGCAACTGCGTGATGCTATCATGTCAATATGGAGCAAAATCTCAGAGGAATATTTCCAGTACCTTGTTGGATCTGTGCCATGGAGGATTAAGGCAGTTCTGAAGGTAAAAGAGGATCCAAACAGATGTTACACCATATTCTGTGACCATCGAAATCTGTGACCCTATAGGGCTTAGTGTTATGTAAATATATAATATACATATATAATATTATAAAGTTAATATAAATATGACATATATCATACAATTACATGTTTTAAGACAGATTTATGTACATTTGATGTATGTAAACAATATATATATATACGCGATTAATATATAATACATAAATGGTTATACAGACATAAATTATCGTTTTAATAATCAACACGTGTATTTTGGGCGAACAAGTAAGCATTTATGATCTAAATACGAATAAACAGCTATTTTAAACAAATGTTTCCTATACACTACGCCCTATAGGGTCACAGATTTCGATGGTCACAGAATATGGTGTAACACCGGTACTAGCAAGGTGTACCTAATAAAGTGGCCGGTGAGTGTATATTATTGGACGCAGTGATTTTTGTTCATTTATTGCAAGGATCTTCTATAAAGACTTACCTTACAGGCACTAAAATCTAATTTAAACTTTTTGTTATTTTTATTCTCACTAAAATACACTACACGCGTAATTCAAATGTTAAATACACTTATTTTACACACATACATCCTCCTCCCAATATTTAGTGTAAAAAGGGATATTACAAACATTAAAATAATCCTTGTCTTTCTCTGTCTCTCTCTATATAACATTGATTATTATAACCAGGCGAGTGCACTGGCTTATAATCACCTATATTGATGACTAGCCCATAAATCAAACAATATAAATAAAACTGTGTGGATATAGATAAGAAATAGATTAAACACACAGAGATCTCCAGTGTGTGTGTGTGTGTGTGTGTGTGTTGACCTGAACGCGTTAGCATTAGCAGCTACAGGTCGCGACAAGGACAAAACTGCTCAGAAACATCAACACATAGCACTAATGAACCAGCGCGGTGTTTGACGGAGATGTGATGAGTTTTACCGTGTTCTTACCATGTTTTCGCGATGGACGCGTATTTATTTCCAATTATTTTGCTCAACATTCTCAGATGCGCGTGAAGAGCAGCAGCACAGGAACCAACGAGCAGGAAACTGCGAATGATGTGTCAACCGAACCGGAAGTTCTGCAAATACAAACTAATAGTTTCTAGATTAAAAGTGCGTTAGATTATTTATTTACCGGGGATTTCGGGATAAAATCTTTTAGTACAAGATTTTGTTATTTAATCTCAATTTTAACAGTAAATTTACTCATCCAAACGAATTATCATGTAACAAAAGTCGAACAAATGTCCAGCAGGAGGCGCTCTAAACCTGAACAAGCACAACATGATTATCTGTGGAATAGAAGTTGAGTCTCTTTATCGTCTGGCGGTTACATCTGGATATTTTAAGATTGATGTGTATTCTGTTAATAGTAATATATGTTCAATAAGTTCCTGAATTTTAATGCACTTCATTATGTCATGTTTTCTCTGATTCTTAAGTTATAACAGGAGTTTTTAACTGTGGGTAGCAAATAGCAATAATATCCAGCTGCAGGCCCAATGACTGTATAAAATATGGACGACGCGACAGCGCCATTTTCCATTAAACGCTGTGAGGGAAAAATCGCCTTGTGACGGGCACAAACTGTCGCAAAAGACTGCTGAAATTGGAGCCTGGACATGCGCAGAAGGACTCCCTGGTGGAGCCAGAGGAGGAGCTGCGGAATCGAACTTCCAACCAAACGCTTGTACATCAAATCAACCACGCCCCCCGAACTTCTCACTTGACCGCCATAACAAAGGCTTGCTAATGCTAATACACTTTGCGTTTACATAGTAGCCTGCGTTTGCGGTTTTATCAACACAAATGGTTGTAATAACGTTAACAAAGTTGAGGTTTATAAAATGAAGATTCAATCGCGCCAGCTCCGGGCCGCAGCGCACATTACTCGCGGGCCGATCCGGCTCGGATGCGGCAGCGTCGGCTCGCTAACGGCCGCCGCATCTGACCGGATGATTATGGACTGACTGCCCGAGTCAATCGGGCCAGATGCGGCGGCCGTTAGCGAGCCGACGCTGCCGCATCCGAGCCGGCTCGGCCCGCGAGTAATGTGCGCGAGTAGGTACAGCAGACGGAGTCGGGCCGAGGGGTAAGTCTCCGGCAGGCGAGAGTCTAGCCGGAACTGGCCCGAGTGTATTTTGCTATCTGGGTGGTTAGGAGTGTATCAACAAACCGATAAAGCCCTGACCTACCGAATAAACAGTGTTCCACCAGATCCTGTATGTCAGAAACTATAGTTTACTGCTGAACAACTTATTTTATCATGATAAAATAACACAGAAATGGAATAATAACACTTCAGTCTCCTGCCGAAGCTCCGACGTCTGCTTTGAGAAACTGTCAATCACAGCTGTCAATCATGATGACACGCCCTGCATTAAATTACCGCTCAAAACATACTCTTTACAAAAATGAAGATCTGCACCTCTATCAGCACGATAACCAGTGCCTTAACTGACCAGAACCATCTTTCGGGACATTTTATTGCAAGTGTAATTAATTTTCTTATTTGGTCTCATGTCTCCTTCATTAACACGGAGGAGGCGGGCTTTATGACTTGTACTGCAGCCAGCCCCCAGGGGGCGATCTAACGGCCGAGACCTTCACTCAAGAGCAAGCGTGCGGCACACTTGTGCAGGCCCGCAGCACACACGTTTCAAGCACACACAATCCAGCACACACGTTCTAGGCAAGCCATATATGGTAACTAACTAACTCCTTAGGAGCGTTATCGCCACCTAGTGTATTTCACAAGTACGGCGATCGAGAACGCCCGTGCTACGATTGCCTTTCATTAGACTGTGAACAGTTTATAGTTTCCTATTTCAGTCATTATTTCATTATTGTAAAGATCATTTTAACATCGCTACAGTTTCTGAACTCAAATTATGTAAATAAAAATAATTGGTTGAACACTTATGACTTTATTCAGTATCCACATACACAAAAAACATAACAGACCGTCTAATTGTATTAAGTGTAAGAAACTAATTCAGGATCTTAATGTTGTCATACTTGGTTAAAATCGTTTTGTTGTAAAATATATATAAAAAAAAACAATAATGTGTCACATTAAAAATGAATTACTATAGATAATAATTTAAAATTAATATAGTTATAAACTGATTTAAACTACTATCTTTTACTAAACTGTAGCAACTGTTAGTAATATATATATATATAATTTATTTTAAAACATTATTAATAGTTAATTTGTTTGTATTGCTAAATTTGTTGCAACTATAATTACCACAAATTACCAGTACTTTATGGTTTAAAAACAATATATTACTTACTATAAATTACTATAGTATTTAATGTGGGAAATCATTAATAAAAAAGTTATTAGAAAATTAAGCAAATAAATAATATTAAATCGCTTGAGTAAAATATAGTGTTCACATTTATTAAATGTAAAAAGATTTTTTACATATAAAGATGTTATTGCCTATGCATATTAACTTGCTATTATTTCCTTCATCCATTATATAAATTAAAACTGTCCAATTTAGATAGTTCAGCAAGGCCAGCAATCGAGAATCTGCTATATTGACTCTGTCAGATAATAATGACTGATCATCTATGATGACGGATAGAAAACTATTTAGTCTATTATATTGAATGGCGATCGGAAACAATGTTCCCCATTTGCCCGCCTCGATCGCAATATTTGTGAAACAGTAAACACTATTGTTTATTGTGTACAATATTTATCAACAATATATATAAAAATATATTGGTGACGATGTCAGAGAAGACGTTAATAACATTAACTTCTGTCGTAACCATATATGGTTTGCCTAGAACGTGTGTGCTGGATTGTGTGTGCCTGAAACGTGTGTGGTTCTGCGGGCCTGCAGCTGGATATATCTCGTGGGTAGCGCCCCACCAGGGGGCCGCCAGCACATATTAAGGGGGGCGCTAGAATCTGTGGCGCGCACTCGAGTAAACTATGATGACGATTTTTATGTGTTCACTAGAGTGAATCTGACTAACGTCAGTTCCACATCTAACTATCAGGCACCTGTAGAGTTTATGCATTCGAGTAAAATATATACAAATAAAATGGAGCGGCTGCTTTTTAAAATGAATGACGGTGAATGAAAGTCAATCCGGTGAGCGTCTGACAAAAACAGTGCCCTTCTGAATCAAATCAGCAGGATGCCCTTCTGGATCTTTCACTTACTTTGAAGACATGCGACATGAAGACATACAGACTACCTTTACATGGACATCAGTAATAGTTATTTGCCTTAATCTGAATATAATTAAGGTGTAACGTGAAGTGCTTTGAATGTTGCGTCACCAGGATATCCACGTTTCCTGCAGAGTCTCGTGTCATTTCGGGTGTTTCATCTTTAATTTTTCGACTTTTTTGGCTCTTTCACTCATGAATATTTCATTCATGCCCCCATGACAAACTGGGTTATTAGACGCGAATATTTAGTAAGGACTGGTGGAAGATGTTTTAATGGGATTTGATAGCGCACGACAAATAGAAAGAAACAAACTTCAGCATTTTGTGGTGAGTGTTGCCAGATGTAGCTGACTGATTCCAGCCCAAAAACTATCCAAAACCAAGCGGCAACCTCCCGCTCTCCCTCGGGAAGCCAATACGGAAGTAACTGAAACTGCAATTCATGTAAATTCCGCTAGTCCTGGCTCCATAATAGAGCACATTTCTATTGAGCCCACTGCTAGAATGGCCAACTTTACAGCAGAATAAAGGTGTTTACAGCCTGGTACAAAGAACGATTTTGGTTCATATAGCTACTATTACCCTTCATGACAACTGTGAGGGGGGTGAATTTTTTATAACTCATCCGTTTCCTTTATATTAGGTTATATTAAGTTTGCATAATTAAGGGCGTGGCCACTTGAGTGACAGCTAGGTCTCGCTGGTCGCCGTCACTTCACCTCAGCTGATTACGGCTGATTAGCCGCTGATCTCGGCATATTCATCGTATTTTTGTGTTGTTTTATGTGGCTTTACACAGTCAGTTGCCTTTTGGAATTATTTCCTACAATTATCAGATGATATGGCATGCTGTGTGCACTTAATTGTGCTCACAAGCCATTCACGTGGCCTCCATTTGCCAGGTGAGTGAAATATATAATGATATACCATCTCTATGAATGTATTTGTTTTATTTAAGATCATTTCTCATTTATAATGTTCTTTAGAGCTGTAATGCACTCCAGAATCTGACAGATTATTAGCTGTAGGCTCTAGAACAGTCATCTGAAGCGTTGTCATACAGTGTTCTGCCTGGACTTCATAATTAGCCTTGCATTTACTAACACAGACTATATCTGAAGTGTTTGGAAGTAATTCGCACTTTCCTCCTGTTGAAAAACGTCATAAGCACAATGTTTAGTGGCTCTATGTGTAATGCATTGAGCCACTAAGCATTGCGCTTATGACGTTGCTTCTGAAACAGTGTTTTTAAAAGTCTAAACACTTTATTGATAAAGTGTACAACCAAGCACATGTGGTCAGAACACAAACGAGTCGCAGGTGATGAAGTATTAAGCGTTTCTCCCTTAGGAAAGCCCGTCTAAGCAGGGCGTCTGTAGCTCCTCTCACGCTCCGCCTCTTTGCCCTTGTATGGTATGCCCGGGGTTGGTGCGATGATGTGCGAACAAAATGGCGACGGTCGGCCACGCCTTCTAGTAGCTTCTTTTGGGTTCTTCATTAACCTATGGGTGACGTCACGGATACTACGTCCATATCTTTTACAGTCTATGTCCAAAACCCGCCGAAATGCAAATTTAAAACCGCCCAATCTGGCAACACTGTGTGTGTGTGTGTGTGTGTGTGTGTGTGTGCAGTCCTTTACTGACAGTCTTGTATGTGGATCTTGTCGCAAAATGCAGCGAAAAGTTCTACACATGGGCGTTGCTAGGCCTATTTTAGGGGGGTTTACCCTCCCTATATTTCTGCTCAGCCCCCCTAAAACTTTTGCGATTAGCTCATAAACTGTAGACCAAATTATCGTCTCTGTCCCCTTTAAATTTGACACGAAGACGGCGGCAGAATTCGACTCCTCGTCATTTCGTTTTCATTTGATCAGCAAACCACAGCTGTGCAGGGGTGCGTTTCCCAAACAACGACGTAACTCGCGGCTGAACTATCATAGTGCGATGCATCGTTTGGCAAAAGAACGATGTAGTGACGAGTGTTTCCCAAAACCCCTAGTTTCTCTGTCGCAGATCCATCGCTTGAACCACTTTAGTTATAACGTTAAACGCCTATAATGATGCTCTAAACGGGGTGGAGTAACTTCTTTAGAGAACAACCCCATCATTTCTTTGTGCAAATTATATTGTTTTACACAAACACACATTTAAAATAAAATCCAATATTAGTTTTGGTAAAAACATGCACTCGCTTTCCATATTAATTAAAATATATGTAAATGGCACATATAGGGCCTGTGTTTGCTTTACTAATATTATTGAGAAGTTGAACATTACATATTCTATTCTAAAACATAAAATCACTTACAAAAGCGAACACTATTCTAAAATCATATATAAATCATATAAATAAATAAATAATGAGGCGATTTATTATACATATATTTACTTTAATAATAATATTAATGATGATTATTATTATTTGGGATATTGTTTATTTATTTTTTAAAATTACAATTTGACACATGCAAACCACAGCAGAAAGTTCTAACCAACAGACCCATGTCATATACAGAGATACTTAATAAATAACCCACTATAAAATAAAAGCATTAACGTATGCTATGTTTTTTTTTTTTTTCACAAGCTTTGGAGACGTACTGTAACATAATTTCCGCTTTTAAATATACCTATAGCTTTCGCCATGAGGCTGTGTTCAAAATGATATCAATGTTTTCAAAGTGCACTGCGAAGGGAGCACAATTGTAAACATGAAGATCGCTAAAACTGAACTGTAAAAATACTTTAAAAGCAAATTACACCTAAGAGAGATGACCTTAATGCTTTTTTATTATTAATAATTCCAACTTTGAATGTTAGAATGTTCTAAATGAATAGGGCATAGGGGGGATAAGTGGGAATAGCACACAGCCAGGAACTATGCTTCTAACTACAGCTCCAGAGGTGTCGTTTCAAGGGCTCAAGTTGGCGACGCAGTTTGCGAATGTTCGTTGGAGCGATGGATTCGGGAAACAACAAATCAACGAACTATGTTTGTAACGACGATACTTGCGACCTTACTTGGCTAACGATAGTTTTGGGAAACGCACCCCAGGGTGAGAGAACAAGGTGTGCGTTTATTGATAAATTTCTATAAAATATGCTTATTTGCAGTTCTTTGCTATAGATATACTTGTATCACGTGTACCCCGATGTTATGAAGGAGCAATTTGATTTCCCATCTACAGTTTCCTCAGTGCTCACCTCATAATCACAGCTGTTTCCTCCAAGAAATATAACTCTTAAACATTTCATTATTTTCATTTCAAAACGAACTACTATACCATACAGTCATGCATGCACAGAAAGGATTAAACACATGACAGAACCACGAAGTGGATGTACTCATTTTAACTGTACAAGTCACTGACATAGATAGAAACATCAGATCTATATATACAGTATATATATTACCTCATAAGGAGCTGAGCCCCCCTAAAATGAAAATCCTAAAATCGCCCCTGGTCCTACATGACGGTAATAGTTTGATTGCGGTGTTTACTTCAATAACGCCACTAATATCTGCATACTCCACGTCTTAATTCCATTTCTGTTTAGTTCAGTTTTGACTTTAGTCGCATTAAGGTCATCAAAAATCGACTCTTAATCAGAGTATTGTTTTAATCGTATTACAATCATATTAAATTATTGTTGCCCTCGTAAACATACTCAATGTTCGACTCAATCACAGTCAGGGCTCTGCCAACTTGGCTTCACGAAGCAGCATTTTCTGTACATCAAAAGCAAGCATCTATAGCTCACGCTTACTGACAGTGGAGGATGATTTACGGTTAGTCGCGTCAGTAATCCAACCACGGAAACAGGCTCAGCCATCACACTGAATCAGGTAAGCTGTACATTTATGTTTCAATGTAATTAAAGCGACACAATTTAAACGCAGCATCTAATATGTGAATGATGTTTGCACATGGATTATTATTTTGGCTCGGGGGAGGGTGGGCTGCGAGTGAAATTGGACAAACTTGTGTCCTAAAAGTTTGAAAACCCCTGAGTTATAATCTGTATAAACAGGCAGGATTAACCCTGATGTTTGAACGCCAGCCAAGTCAAATTAAGCTAAAAATAAAGATGTTATTTTCTGTTCTTTGGATTTGACATTAAGTACGCTTTCATGAGTTTATATACATATATATAATTTTTATTAAGTTCTTTAAGTACATAAAGTAAATAAAATAATTAGTTTACCTGACAGATTGATAATTTTGATGTTTATATATACACTACCTGACAAAAGTCTTGTGGCCCATCCAAGTTTTAGGAACAGTAAATAATAACTTGACTTCTAGTTGATCATTTGGTATCAGAAGTGTCTGATATGAAAGGTAAAGGACTCTAGACGACGCTTATTTGAGCACAATAAAATATGATCTTGGCTTGATTTTGAATGATTTCATTAGGACAGTAAGGTCTGACTCTGCTTAGACGAAAGTCTTGTCAATGAACAGAAATAATGTCCAGTATAGAATATAAAGTCATGCTGCAGTGGAAACAGAATGAATATTGTGTCTGACTCCATCATGAGCTTGGAGGACTGCATCATACATCTCTGACTCAAATCACTGATTAATAAAGTCATCTGGAATGGCGAAGAAAGCGTTCCTGCAGGACTCCCAGAGTTCATCAAGAGTCTTATGTGTTCATCTTCAACACCTCCTTCATCTTACCCCAGACATGCTCAATAATGTTCATCTCTGGTGACTGGGCTGGCCAATCCTGGAGCACCTTGACCTTCTCTGCTTTCAGGAGCTTTGATGTGGAGGCTGAAGTATGAGGAGCAGCGCTATCCTGCTGGAGAATCTGCTCTTTCCTGTGGTTTGTAATGTAATGGGCAGCACAAATGTCTTGATACCTCAGGCTGTTGATGTTGATCATCCACTCTGCAGATCTCTCACACGCCCCCATACTGAATCTTGGCTCCATGCGGGTTCCAGTAGGTCTTCTGCAGTATTTCTGATGATTGGGATGCATCCGTTGTGTAAAACATGCTGGAATAGTTAGCGGTTCATTCCGCTGTGGTGACCCGTGATGAATAAAGGGACTAGGCAGAAGGAAATTGAATGATAAATGGTCAAACTTTCTATTCATTCATTTTCTTGTCGGCTTTTGTCCCTTGCGGGGTCGCCACAGCGGAATGAACCGCCAACTTATCCAGCGCGATTTTACACAGCGGATGCTCTTCCAGCCGCAACCCATCTCTGGGAACTTCCACACACTCATTCACACTCATACACTATGGACAATTTAGCTTACCCAATTCACCTGTACTGCATGTCTTTGGACTGTGGGGGAAACCGGAGCACCCGGAGGAAACCCACGCGAACGCAGGGAGAACATGCAAACTCCACACAGAAACGCCAACTGACCCAGCCCAGCTGAGGTCCGAACCTGCGCAAACTTTCTATATATAACTCAATTGCATAAAAACAACCCCAAACTCAGAGCAGAAAGTCAAAAATAAATAAATAAATAAATCACACACACGTCTATGATTACAAAGAAAGTACTTTATTTGCTCTGAGGAGCAAAGAATTCACGTAACATACATCTGGAATTCTCACGTCCCTCTTGATGTGAATTTTATAAAATATTCTCAAGTCGGAGCCACAAGACGTGACGTCAGAATAAAAACCTGAAACTGAGTCCAGACGAGCGCGATCAGGCACTGGAACAAACTCACTCCCGCAGCCGAGAATGAGGAAGGCATCTCTCCTCCAGAGCTCACAAAAACACGAGGTTAGTACTAACAAACACAAAATCATCTGCGAGAATAATGGGAGAGCTCACACAAAAATATAAATGCCGTCATTAAATATTCGCCGTCATGTCGCTACCAGATCCACGAGAACATCGTTTTACTTCAGCGCACAAATATAGATATTTTAGATGAAATCAGAGAGCTCTCTTACGCACCGCGTCACTTGCGCTAGTTTACTCACAGGATGTTTAATGGTTTTTCAATAGAGTATAAGCAGAAGGACTTTTAGTTTTCAGTGACCCAGTGCTTCCGGTGAACTGCATGCCATTTTAAAATCACCATGTTTAAGGTCTGTTTTATTAAAAATCAATGGTCTTCACTGTCTGATTGACATGATATAAAGTGGGTCTCAGAATGAACAAGAAGCACTGCATTCAATTACATTGATCTGCACCATGTATTTTCAATGGAGTTTTAGAGCTCGCCTGCTGATCCTGACGGCACTTGCATGTAAACGGCAATCTCGTTTTACGCTCGAGCATCTAAATGAATTCTTTAATCTATTTAACTGATTATATTTTAATTGCATCACAACATTAATGCTGTTAAATGAAAAAAATCAAAGTTACATTAACCGTTCGCCGGGAGTTTATGACACTAGCTGTGCAATTACCCTATTATTCGAATTCAGATGTAGTACATTCAGTTGAGATAAAGTTGGTTTTATAGTCGCACATTCGTTCATTTTTTAAGTGACAACTTGTGAAATTGTGTTTATATTGTTTACCATGCTACTTTGAGTATAATGTGGTGATGCCACTGGCCCATAAAAATTTCCTGCTTGTTGTCAAACTATTTCAAAACTGTAACAAGAGGCAATTCAATCGTAACGTTCGGTTAAAACACCTGCCATAGGAATATTTATCAATATTTGGACTTTTTTTTGGATGCTATGAAAATTAAAAATGCAAAACAGGAAATACGTTAGGACCATTGTTATTGTTTACATCCCTCAAAATAGTCTATATTGGGTCTGAAGTCGTATGACAACATTGATACTACTTAATACCAACTGTAAGCAATGTTGATAGTCATTGGGTGAGTGATCTCAGAATTTGCAAGTATACTTTTATAAAATTATATTGAGAAGGAAATCCAAACGTGCGAATCTAAAACCAGCTTGACCCCAATCTCCGTCGCCATGTTGTTATTATCACAATGTCAACACATTAGTTCACTCCCGTTTGTAAATCCTAGTTCACTTGCAGGATGTTTAATGTTTTTCGATTGTTTGAGCTTAGACGCCATTGAGGCAAATTTTGCAAGCTTGCGGCAAATACATTACGCATTACGAGTGATTATTCGTCTCCATTTGCACCGTTTGCATGTTAATTTACTTGTACGAACACTTAAAGACACAAGTGATGGAAATTCTGCACGCTTTAAATTCAAATAATTGACAAACATCAAACATCCAGCGAGTAAACACGAATTTATGAATGGGAATGAAGATTATTCGGCTCCATATGCCGTTTGCATTCACTTTGTATGTAATTTACTTGCACTGATACTTAATTGAGCATTTAGTATGAACCCTGTACGCTATTAAATAGACAGCAAGGGTCGCAAGATGTTCAAAGTCCAAAAACATCATCAAAAAAAAGTCCATAACTGGCCAAAATTAAATACTACTCAAGTAGGTAGTACATATGAATTAAAATTTACTTCACATTCAGAACCAGGACAATGACTATAAATATAATGATAAATTTATTTATCTCCATACAGCGAATAAAAATGATCAGTTTATTTTCTAGATAGTGCTTTTCTTTGTCCATTACACCCTTGTAACCAGCAGGCGCCCTCAGTTTACTATGTTTCTAGCACATCTGACCAATGAATCCAGCTCGTGTAATCTAATCAAACAATAAGTTTAGCTATCGCAGTTAGTGTAGCGGAATAAAAACAACTGCAGTTTAAATAACGTCTGTAGTTTTAAATCGTCCTCAGTTTACTAGTTTCTAGCACATCTGACCAGTGTATCCAGCTCGAGTAATCAATCTTATCAAACAACAAATTTAGCTATCTCAGTTAACGTATTGAAATAAAACTACTGTAGTTTTAATAACGTCTGTAGCTTTGAATTGTCCTCAGTTTACTACGTTTCAAGCACATCTGACCAGTGAATCCAGCTCGTGTAATTTATCCAATCAAACAATAAATTTAGCTATCTCAGTTAACGTATTGCATAAAACTACTCTAGTTTTAATTACGTCTGTAGCTTTGAATTGTCCTCAGTTTACTACGTTTCAAGCACATCTGACCAGTGAATCCAGCTCGTGTAATTTATCCAATAAAACAATGAATTTAGCTATCACAGTATAGTGGAATAAAACTACTGTAGAATTAATAACGTCTGTAGCTTTAAATCGTCCCAATTTACTATGTTTCTAGCACATCTGACCAGTGAATCCAGCTCGTGTAATTTATCCAATCAAACAATAAATTTAGCTATCTCAGTTAACGTATTGGAATAAAACTACTGTAGTTGTAATTATGTCTGTAGCTTTAAATTGTCCTCAGTTTACTACGTTTCTAGCACATCTGACCAGTGAATCCAGCTCATGTAATTTATCCAATCAAACAATAAATTTAGCTATCGCAGTTAATGTATTGGAATAAAAACAACTACAGTTTTAATACCGTCTGTAGCTTTAAATTGTCCTCAGTTTACTACGTTTCTAGCACATCTGACCAGTGAATCCAGCTCGTGTAATCTAATAAAATAATGAATTTAGCTAATCGCAGATAGAGTAGCGAAATAAAAACAACTGTAGTTTTAATAACGTCTGTAGCTTTAAATTGTGTGAGCTCAATAGATTCTGGCTGTTGCTGAAAATTTTTGTGATCCCAACTATATCTCTTCTCGAAATCTTTACTGTTAATGTTGTGGTCTGCATCGTTTTACAATCAGAAACAAATTCTTTATCGCCATCTTTATAGTTATAAATTTAAATTTATTGTTTTAGAAAAGTACATGCAAAATAGTATGCATGTGATTAGGATTAATGAAATTCGAAAGTACTACATTCGCCATTGTCGTCATTATAACATGACCTACATACTTTAGTTGTGTCACTTCATTCCCATTCATAATTAGGGGATAGTAAAGTGTAAATTAGATACACACTTGAGAATTTTGGCGGATTTGGGATGCACTTCATGTGCCATCAGTGGCCTAATCCTCATTTTATGGAAAAAAAAAACAAACCCACAAAAATAACAACTTTATATAACAATAATAAATCGTCAGTGTCAGTCCACAATGCATGTTCACATGTGTCGCGCTAATAACATTTATTACTGACGTCTGTATATTCTGGTTTAAATAATGCTACGTTCCAGACAACTCAGAAATTGGGGTTTTTCTTACTCAGAAATAACATGTTAACTCTGCAGATCGAAGAACTCAGACTTTTCTCAATTGACGTCACTTCACAGATAGCGGCTAGTTCTGCTTCAGCGAGATTAGCACAGAGCTACATTATGCAAAACGTATAAATCAACTTTCAAGTATGTTTCCAGCACAAAACGAGAGGGAACTCCATTAAAAAACACTACACGTTAAAAAAAACACTATTTCTGAGATGATGTTTGCTTTATAGTGCAATAACGTTATTTTATTTTCTCATCAGCTGCATATCTATATCTATCTATCTATCTATCTATCTATCTATCTATCTATCTATCTATCTATCTATCTATCTATCTATCTATCTATATATATATAAAAAATAATAACTAACATTTTCTTTTTTGTTGTTTTAGCCACAATGATATAAAATGTTATGAAATATTCCAAAGCTATCTCATGGCAATTCGTAACTTAGTATAAATTTGTACAATATCATTCATACAATGTAGTACGATTTGCTCCTCCCCAATGACAGTTGGGTTTAGGGGCGGGGTTTGGTGCCACGCCTCCTTTTTAAAATCGACTGAATTAGCCACTAAACTGAAAAAAACGTAAAATAGTTACGTTTCCTCGTGAGATCAGGCTGAATACTCATATCTCACGAAAACGTGACTGTGACGCACTGGAACGTATTGAGGTCAGAAGTGAGACATTTCACTGCTGAAATTCCTACCTCCAAATGTTTAATATTAATATTTGACTGATTATTAATTATTATCGCTGCATAAGTAATGCTGGAGAGCCATCGTCTCTGTAGAAACCACATTTAGATGCGATAGAAGTATGACTTTGTTTACACCGCTTTAATGTATGGTGTGCAGTTTGTAAACAAGGCACAGGTGCAGACAGTTATAAGTCAGTAGCGCGACACAATGTTATCTTGAACACGAAATAAAGTCGTTAATTTTGAGCACTAAAGTATTTTTATAGCTTCATAAAATAATGGGTGAACCACTGATAACATGAACTGTTTCGATGATGTTTTTTTGGTTTAGCTCTGGACTTGTTTTGGGACCCTTGTGGTCTATGGAGAGCTCTCGGATATCATCTAAAATCACTGAAAGGGACAGTTCACAAAAAATTTTCTGTCATCATTTATTCTCCCTCAACTTCTTCTTACACCTGTTTGAGTACATGTTTATATTCTGTTGAACACCAAAGAAAATATTTTGAAGAATGTCAGAATCCGGTAACCATTGACTTCCATGGTATTTTTTTTCTACTATGGCAGTCAGTGACTAAGATAGTTTGAAAAATGTTAGAATGCGGTAACCATTGACTTTCATGGTATTTCTTTTTCTACTATGGGAGTCGTTGACTAAATTGAAGAATGTTAGAATCTGGTAACCATTGACTTCTATAGTATTTTTTTCCTACTATGGGAGTCGATGACGGATGTTGAAGAATGTTAGAAACTGGTCGTCACAGACTCCCATAGTAAGAAAAAATTACTATGGAGGTCAATGGGTACAGAACTCCAACATTCTTCAAAATATCTTAATTGGGTTCAACTAAAGAAACGAACAGTTCACTTAAAAATAAATTCCTGTCATCATTTATTCTCCCTCAACTTATTTCAAACCTGTTTGAGTTAATTTTTTTTATTCTGTTGAACACCAAAGAAGATATTTCGAAAAATGTCAGAATGTGGTAACCATTGACTTCCAAGGTATTTTTTCCTACTATGGGAGTCAGTGACTAATATATTTTGAAGAATGTTAGAATGCAGTAACCATTGACTTCAACAGTATTTCTCTTTCCTACTATGGGAGTCAGTGACTAAGATATTTGAAGAATGTTAGAATCCGGTAACCATTGACTTCCATGGGTTTTTGTTTTCTACTATGGGAGTCAGTGACCAAGATATTTTAAAGAATGTCAAAATCTGGTAACCATTGACTTCCATGGTATTTTTTTCCTACTATAGGAGCCATTGACTAGGATATTTTGAAAAATGTCAGAATGCGGTAATCATTGACTTTCATAGTAGGAAAAAAATACAATGGAAGTCAATGGTTACCGCATTCAAACATTCTTTAAAATATTTTAGCAGCTGACTCCCATAGTAGGAAAAAAAATACCATGGGAGTCAGTGACAAAGATTTAAAGAATATTAGAATGCAGTAACCATTGACTTCCATGGTATTTTTATCCTACTACGGGAGACAGTGACTAGAATATTTTGAAGAATGTTAGAGAGCGATAACCATTGACTTCCATGGTGTATTTTTTTTTTTCAGTGACTAAGATATTTTAAAAGAATGCTAGAATCCTGTAACCATTGACTACAATGGTATTTTTTCCTACTATGAGAGTCACTAAGACATTTTAAAGAATGTTAGAATGCGGTAACCAATGACTTCCATAGTATTTCTTTTCCTAATATAAGAGTCAGTGACTAAGACATTGTGAAGAATGTTAGAATGCGGTAACCATTGACTTCCATAGTATTTTTTTCCTGCTATGAGAGTCACTGACTAAGACATTTTGAAGAATGTTAGAATTCGGTAACCATTGACTCCCATAGTATTTTTTTTCCTACTTTGGAAGTCAATAGTTACCGAATTCCAACATTCTTCAAAGTATCTTAATTTGTGTTCAACTGAAAAAGATCATATAGGTTTGGAAACCCTTGAGGGTGAATAAATGTTCATTATTGCGTAAACTATCACTTTAATTTGTGTTGAAAAAGATAAACAAAATTCTCGCATATTTGAAACGACTCAAGCATGAATAATTAATGACTGGATTTTAATTTTAGCGTGATCTCTCTCTTTAACTCAGTCCTGTTTTTCCAAAATAAAACAACATCTCTGCTGAATGTTCGGGCCGGTGTTGACACGAGCGCGTGTTCTGCACAGTGATTATTCACCTCATGAACAAAATAAGAAACATTTCTGTCCGAGAACGCAAAAAAATTGGCATCTCTAACAAAACAAATAAAACACTAGTCATTTTTCCAAGCTCTCCCGTTACAAAAGAAACATGAAACACAATTTGTTCCTGGCATACTTCTTTAGCGCTAGGTTTTGCCATTTATCTAACATTTAAAATCAACATAGATAATAACAAAAACAAGTAAACACAAACATTTAACAGAACTTTATAAAAGAAGTAAAAAAAAAAAAAAGAAAGAGCAATGACACTTTTGCAAAGTCCACTATTATTTCTCTCTCTATGTTCTCTGTGTAGAAATATTGACAAAAAAAGTGGCAGCAAATTTCTGTGGTGAATTAATATTAAAATGCACAAACACCCCTGACGACTTTAGCAATGAATCGCTAATAATTTCTGAGGAACTATGGTACTATTTAGTTTATAATGCGTGTGTGTGATTTATGTTTCTGCGCAAAATCAAAGTCCAGCTTCAGGCTAAACCAAAGCAAATTCATTGATGTGTTCAGAAAACACACACACATGAAATGAAATGATCGGAGACTCAGTCACTTATGCATAAGGAGACAATCGTCTCAAACTCATGTGTATGTGTGTGTGTGTGTGTGTGTGGTTCGGTTGGCGAGCATCTAAAAATGAGCTGATGACACAAAATAAGAAATAAAAAAAGAAGAAACTATTATCCAGCGCTTCCCAATACTTAAGAAATCCATGAGGAAAAACACAAGCTCTGGTGCTTTTGGTGGATGATGGCAGATATTTGAGGAATCGCACAAAAAATGTATTCAGAATTCACCCTAAAATAAAAGTAAAGCTATTTTGTTTTATACTGGTACATTATGGTTCACTTCTGGTTATCATCAAAATCATATTGGATGTACAAGTCTACTTTTAGTATTGTTGCATTGTGAAAATGTGTGTATTTGAAATTATTTCACACACAATATGTATAATAAACTAACACAGTGTGAAACAATACCGTAACTAAAGTTATTTAAATCAGCATAACTGAAATATGAATATTCATAATGCATAACATGTTTTATATTGGTATAATTATATTTTTGCATTAAATAAGAATTTAAGGAAAATGTTATTTGTTTAATTTGTAGTTTTGTTGCGTTAGAATGCATTCAGAATTCACCCTAAAATTAAACTAAAAATATAAATAAAAGTAAACCTATTTTGTGTTATTCTGGTACATGATGGTTCTGGTTATCAAAATCATATATGAAAAAATCTATAATGTAAGTTTGCTTTTAGGATTGTTGCATTGTGACTGATCAGAATGTTAAAACCAAATGTGTGTATTTAAAATTAGTATACATATTGTTTGTGAAATACAGTATAAAAATACTGTAACAAAGTTATTTAAATAAGCATAATTGAAATATAAATATTCATAATGCATAATTTTTTTATATTGGTATAATTATAATTTTGCATTAAATAAGAATTTAAGGCAATTTTTAATTTGTAGTTTTGTTGCATTAGAATGCATTCAGAATTGAAAATAAAATAAAACAACAAATATAAATAAATGTCGGCCTGTTTTGTCTTATTCTGGTACATTATGGTTCTGGTAATCATCAAAATCGTATATGAAATAATCTATAATGCAAGTTTGCCTTTAGGATTTTTGCATTATGACATTTCATAAATCCACATACACCTTCGGTTTTAACTTTATTTCACAAACAATATGTATATTAAATACAGAATAAAAACTATACCATAACTAAAAGTTATCAGCATAACTTATATGAATATTCATAATGCATATTTTTTTTTATATTGGTATAATTATATTTTTGTATTTAAATAAGAATTTAAAGCAATTTTTGTTTTTTTAATTTGTAGTTTTGCTGCATTAGAATGCATTCAGAATTGAAAATAAAATAAAACAGAAAATATAAATATAAGTAGGCCTGTTTTGTCTTTTTTTGGTACATGATGGCTCTGGTAATCACCAAAATCATATTTGAAATAATCTATAATGCAAGTTTGCTTTTAGGATTTTTGCATTGTGACATTTCAGAATGTTAAATCCACAAGCGTGCATTTGAAATCATTTGACATGCAATATGTATAATAAAGTAATACAGTATAAAACAATACCATAACTAAAGTTAATTAAATCAGCATAACTGAAATATTCATAATGAATAATATAGTTTTTATATTGGTATAATTATATTTTTGCATTAAATAAGAATTTAAAGCAATTTTTATTTTTTAATTTGCAGTTTTATTGCACTAGAAAGCATTCAGAATTCATCCTAAAATAAAACTAAAAATATAAATAAGGTACATGATGGTTCTGGTAATCATCAAAATCATATTTGAAATAATCTTTAATGCAAGTTTGCTTTTAGGATTGTTGCATTGTGACATTTCAGAATGTTAAAACCAAAAGTGTGTATTTGAAATTAATATACACATTGTATGCGAGATAAAGACAGTATAAAACAATACCGTAACAAAGTTATTTAAATCAGCATAACTGAAATATGAATATTCATAATGAATAATAGTATATATTTTTAATAGTTTGAATAAGAATTTAGGGCAACTATAATTTTTAAATGTGTATTTTTGTTGCATTAGAATGACACAAATGTCACAAAAATACACTTTAGCTTTTTTTTTTTTGCATTCGGTAACCATTGACTTCCATGATATTTTTTTCCTACTATGAGAGTCACTGACTAAGATATTTTGAAGAATGTTGGAATTCGGTGACTTTTGACTTCCATGGTATTTTTTTCCTACTATGAGAGTCACTGACTAAGATATTTTGAAGAATGTTCGGATCCGGTAACCATTGACTTCCATGGTATTTTTTCCTACTATGGGAGTCAGTGACTAAGATATTTTGAAGAATGTTTGAATTCGGTAACCATTGACTTCCATGGTATTTCTTTTCCTACTATGGGAGTCAGTGACTAAGATATTTTGAAGAATGTTGGAATTCGGTAACCATTGACTTCCATGGTATTTTTTTTCCTACTATGGGAGTCAGTGACTAAGATATTTTGAAGAATGTTGGAATTCGGTAACCACTGACTGGTATTTTTATTTCTTACTATGGGAGTCATTGGTTACCGAATTCCAACATTCTTCAAAATATCTCAATGTGTTCAACTGAAGAAGCTCATAAAGGTTTCATAAATTCCTGCATTATTATGCAAATGTATTATTTTATGAGTTATAAAAATGTGGATTTAATGCAAAATGTTTTGCCATAAAAATATGAATATAAAACAAAATCTGCATTATAACATTGATATTTTCATTTAAATTGTATTTATTGTAATTATGAAGCAATTGTGTGTTTGTCATGAAAATATCAGAATGCTACACAAAATAACACATTTTCTTAAGGAATAATCCCTAATAATTGATTTTAGAGGTGAAACATGAGGATTTTTTGTGCGATTCCTGCAATAGTGGCGATCCCAAAGCATGAGCATCGTGTATGAAAACTGAAGATCTCCTCTTTCCACATCATAAAGCGGTAGAAAAAAAAGCTGAAGTTGAATATATGATGCAGAAAAGGAGGAAATGTGTTCGGGCAGCTGAGCTTGACCTGGCGTTGAACACGGAGGCTCATAAATCTGTGTGTGTGTGTGTGTGTGTGTGTGTGTGTGTGTTTGTGCTATATAACAGCACACAGTAATTGTCCATCAACAGCTCGGCTCCGTCAGTGCTGTTCCTCTGGTCCATGATCATATGTGTGTGTGTATGTGTGTGTGTTTGTTTGTATGCGAGTCTCCAACACATCTGTTTATAATATATAAATCAAGAATGTGACTCTGGAACAAGAACAGGAAGATTAAGGCCACGTCGACGGAGAGCTTCTTTACATCACCATCTGTGGAGCAAAAACAACATCATAAACTCCTTTACAAGCTCAACTCTCTCTGAAGAGTCATAACTAGTATTGCTACAGCTAGTATTGCTACATGTTTTTTTGAGATGCTAAATTTAGACCAAATACCACCAAACTGCACATACTACATTAGAATTTGATGAGTATTTTGTATATAGAATTGTGTGTATTGTTCATATTCATCAAAACTATCAACTATCTATCAAAGCTGGATGTCATCTGGTGGTCATGTCTGGTACTGCGCCCAAACAAAATGTTACTGAAAGCTCATTTATTGACTTCAAATTTGCAATATAATTTAAATCAGATTTTTAGCTTAGATTTTCTGTCAATTTTAGGCTAAGACAGTTTTTGTTAAATATATATCAGCGATTGGTTCATTGTCACAGTCAGTAAGTATTTAATATATAAACAAATGCATTCATTTACATTATATTAAGCCATATATGCCTTGATACTTAGAGTTCCCTTTAAAGAGATTCATCTCATTTCTGGACTTATGAAAACTAAAAATAAATAACTTAAGGGTGTGTTGTTGTTGTTAATTTCACCATTGCATTTCAGAAATTATTGTTTTTATATTATACATAAAGAAACATGCCAAAATAAAAGTCACTTGATTTACTTGAAAAAATGGTGACAAACATATAGCATTACTGCAGAATGTACGAATAACAAAGTAATAATTATTAAATTAATTGAATGGTAAACTTGCAAAAAATGACCACTTTAACCTCCTAGGGCTTAGTGGCCACATACGTGGACAGTATGTTTAGCTCTTATGTCTTATATTTTGTTACAGACATACAGGGTCATCCCGCAAGTGTTTTGCAGCATATGAAATGTCCCAAACACTATTTTAACTGTCCAAAATGGGCAAAAAATGTTGTTTTTACTAATAGTCAAAACATGTTCAAATAATATGCATGTTATTAATGCATTAAAAAACAGTCAGGAAAAAACTGCTGTGTTCAAGGCAGAAATAAAGAGTTTTTCATTCTATTCCACAAAGGTGACTGTATTGTGTTTTATGTAAATTGGGACCACGAGTCCACATATATGGACATCATTTTTCTCTAAAAGTACATCATATCAAAAGATCATACTTAGGTTTTATTCTAATTAGGTTCCAATAAGCCCAAATAGCAAAGAGAAATAAAAAAATGCATGTAAAAAAACTGCTTGGGCCTTAAGAGGATAAGGCCCGAATCCCAATTCTACCCCTTAGCCTTTCTCCTTACGCCTCGGTTTGCGCATTCACGTGAAAGAGTAGGGGTGTCCCAATCTGCTTGTTAAGTCGTGATGTATCGGTGACGTATGTAATACTGTTTCCGGGTCCAAGCCGCTACTCATTTGAATTGAGAAAACATTAGTTTATGATCACTTTTTAGTCCCATCACACATTAAAGTGAACTTTATATAAAATCATTCTGTACACAACAGTCTCTGGACTTGCATCGCAAATACCTACATTTTAACAATTTATTAAAAAAAAAAATCACTTTCTGGCCATCGGATATTAGGCATGGACATACATATATATATACACATATACACAGTTGAAGTCAGAATTATTAGCACCTCTGAATTATTGATGGTTTGTTCTGTAGACTATTGAAAAAAATATATAGCTTAAAGGGGCTAATAATTTAGACCTTAAAATAGTTTTAAAAAATTAAAAACTGCTTTTATTCTAGCCAAAATAAATCAAATAAGACTTTCTCCAGAAGAAAAAATATTATCAGACATACTGTGAAAATTTCCTTGCTCTGTTAAACATCATGGAAAATAGATAAAAAAGAAGAAAAAAAAAAAATCAAAGGGTGGCTAATAATTCTGACTTCAACTGTGTGTGTATATATATATATATATATATATATATATATATATTAGTGATGCCACAATTCTCAATATAATATTGAACCGTTCGGTACAGCATCCATGGTTCAATACGCGCTTGTGAATTGCGGTTTTCTCGGTTTTACGTTTAAATAATTTATGTGCGTTTTACTCACCGAATTGACTGTCTGTGTGTGCCTGTAAGTCTACGAGCTGAGTTGAGGAAACTCCTCCCCGCGAGTATATATTCAATAACTATGCTCTAAAGTTAGGGGGCGCTTAACCATCATTTCACGGCCATGGTGAGTGGAGGTGAAGAGGAAACACTACGAGGAAGCAAAGGTGTCGTTCAAATCTCCGGTGTGGGGACATTTCGGTTTTGCCGTTGAGTATAATGCCGAGGAAGAAAAAACAGTAAGCTAACAAATGACTATGTGCACTGCAAGCATTGTTTTACACGTATAGCCAGGGCTTAATATGTGCCTGAACACGCCGGATCCGGCGCCTCATTTTACCGATCCCCCTCCTCAACCGCCTTCCTCCCCGTCCGCTGTTCACTTTCATTTTCTTCCGCGATTCCCCAACCCTCTTCACGTTCGTCCGCAACACCCCCACGCTCTTTACTTTCGTCCTTCGTCCGCGACACTCCTCCGCCGCCATCCAACGCCCTCTCCCCAGTGGCGTAGAAGTAGAAAACGTCACGCTCTCTCTGTGCATTAGTTCCCCACATTCAGAAGTTAACCCCCAAATTGACACAAGTAATAAAAAGATTCAACTTCAGTCATGTTCATGTTGTGAAACACTATCAAAATGTCCACTGTTGATTATATTACTTTTGTTTTGAATAGCGATTTTAAACCTTTTAATAGAGGAAGTCCTCGGCTCTGCATATTATTAATCAGAAGCTGAGTGTACATATTTTACGTTAGGAAATGCAGTCTTGAATTTACAAACAGTCGGCAAGTACCGGAGAACAGATGTAACACATTGATCAAATTTAGTTTTCAGTTTTTGCCTACATTCGTTTTAGATGTCAGTACTGACATATAGTCTTCAACACGTATTTTTTTAATAATAGTTTAACTAACTAATTTCTAATAACTACTTTTTTTTATCTTTCCCATGGTGACAGTCAGTGCAAAATATTTTACTAGTTATTTTGCAAGAGAGTTGTATTCAGATTAAAGTGTAATTTAAAGACTTCACTAGGTTATGTTCACTAGGACAGTTAGAATAATTAGTTATAGTATAACTGGTTTGTTGTGTAGACAATCAAAAATATACAGTAAATATTTCTTAAGGAGGCTAATAATACTGACCTTAACATTGTATTTTTAAAAATTAAAAAAAAAACTGTTTTTATTTAAGAAATAAACTATAAGAAAAAGACTTATTATTATTACTTCTTTTTATACAGGAAATACTGTGAAAATGTCCTTGGTTTGTTAAAGATCACTTGGAAAACATTATTTTAGGTTAATGGGAGGGCAAAAAAATTGACTTCTAAGTTTACAGGTGTAAAAATGTGCCTTGATATACTTGAATGTTAGAAATGTGTTATCCACTACAATACAAAGTTACTTAAAATTAATAAATTAATACAAAGTTATATAACTATCTTGTTTATGTAGACTGCAGAGTCATGCATGAAAAAAAATGACTTTGAATAATTGTTTAAGTAGTTTGTGATGCATGTTAAAGTGTGCCCCCTAAAAGCACAAGGGCCGCGAGATAGCTTAAAATTAACTTAAATATTATACTATAATCATTTGGTCTTATTATTAAATATGTCATATTAAAATGATCAAAGTAATGGCATTTCCTGTTTTCTGTGATTGAACAAGCTAATTCGGACTCTAAATGCAGACTGTGTCTTAAATTTCCAACCACTGCGCGTTAACTAGGACAACATCCTCAGTCGTATAAATCAAACCTTCGCACAAATGTAAAGGTAAAGATGATTATAATTATAATAACCAGCTCGAGCGTGCCTTATGTCTGCGGCTGTATCAGTCGCACAAGTCTGTTGATTCACAAATTATGCATGCTCTCTTTGTGTGAACACTTCAAAATATACGCAAAGTTGTCCGAATTAACGTCCTGAGAGTGTTTTATAATGGACGCGCGCCCGTACAGTAGGATCCAGCGAGACTCTGTGGTGTTTCAGTGAACAGCTGTTCACTGTTCCTGTCCAGCTACAAACTCAACCGCCTTCAGATTGATGTTTTAACAGATTTAGCGTGTTTTAACTGAGTTTAAAAACAAATGTTTATTTATTTTTTTATAATTATTTTTTCAGGGTATTCCCCTTTAATTGATAGGCCAGTAGAGAGAGTATTGACAGTAAAGTGTGCGGAGCAGAGAGATGGGAAGGATCGACATAGGACCACGAGGCGGGAATCAAACTCGGGTTGCCGCGAGCACCTAGTGCATGTGTCGATGCACTAACCACTACACAACTGGCGCCGACAAGTTTTAGATTTATTTTTAATGGATATGAATAGTAGATCAATAGATGATCAGTAGTCCGTTTAATTCAAAGCAGAAGCAGTTTTTTTTGCCATCTCCTGTTGTCCTGTCAGGTTCATTTATTGAAGAAAAGGCACAAATACTTTGCAGTTGTAAAGAATAACTGAAATAAAGAATTCAGGAGCTTTGAACCAGTCTGTGCGTAAAAAAAAGGCTATTAATATATATATATTATTATATTTTACATTTATATATATATATATATATATATATATATATATATATATATATATATATATATTGTTCAGGGTTTTTAATAAAATGATGTAGAAAAATAAGAGAATAATAGAAGGCAAAATAAATGTTTTGCTAATAAATAAAGCTTTAAAGTAAGCATTTTCAGTTTGGGCCTACAAAAAAATTTTCAGACAAGGAGGTGGGCCTCGAAGTGAGAAAGGTTGAGAACCCCTGTTTTAGAGCAGTAATCACAATACCAAGGTTATCATACTGTCAGAATCTTATACTAGCACATGCCTATTTCAGTACAGGGTGCACACTGGATCACAGCCAGATGCATGAATGAAGCACGAAGCCTGAGAGGATGACGCCCCATTCACACGGGGCGTCAGCTTCAACGCTTCCCATTCACTTTGAATGGGTGACGTCAGGCGTTGCCGAACTGCATTGTGGATCCATCGGCGCCGTTTCAGAGGCGTTGCTCGCTGCAGAAGTTGGGACTTGCTCAACTTTTCAAGCGCCGATGGAAGCATCAGCCAATCAGATCGCTGTATGCAAATACACCAGCTCCAACAGTGGCCTATTGCTGACTAATTTCATTGGCTGACGCTGCTATGACGATCGCGTCAGCCCCAACTTCAGACACGCCCTCTGTCAAGCGTTGACGCTGAAGCCCCGTGTGAACGGGGAGTTAAAGTGAAGGAGAAAGGCTCTGACCTGCAGGTTTACATGTGTGCGTGTCCATCTCCACCCAGACCAGACAACATCTGCGCTTCACCAGTCACCTTCTCCTCCTCGCGCCGCTTCAGACATGCTGCCTTCGGGTTCAGGTTACGCTCTGAATAAAAAAAAAAGACATTTGATCAACACTGAGAGCCTTAATTTTAATCAAAGCAAGCAGAAGATTCACTCTTGAAGAAAACAATGTGATTAAATACTGTAGAAGATCCATCAAACACATTAGAAATCAGCCCAGAAAAATATTCAGCACGATTGAGTCTCATTTCTGTTAATGGGATGCAAAGACTTGTTTTCAAGCTTAATATTTTGATGTTATATATAGTATTTGTATGCATGCTTCATGTATTTTTAATATTTGCGGAGACAACTTAATTGTTTTATGTTCAATCCACTTAAATTTGTAAAAAAAAAAAAATGTTAGCATGATCGATTTGTGTTGGGACAACATGAAGGAATAGTGGGGAATCCAGCATTTCTTACAGTGTACACAATGGATTTGTGTTGAAACAACTTAATTAGTAGAAATTAAAAATATTAATTTAAAATTAACTGAATTAATTTCACACATTTAAGTGGATTGAACATAAAAAATTAAGTTGTTCCCAAAAAAAATCTCAAGAATTGTGTTGATTCAGCTCTTTTCAAATAAGTAGCTTGAACAAGCAGCAAACAGAGTGTATGCTAATCACATCAGAAGCAGCAAAGCAGAAGAACTGAAAGCGCAGCAGACACACACCCACCCACACACACACACACACACACACACACACACCCACTCAGTGGCACTCAGCGGTGTGTGTGTGTGTGTATGCATGTATGTTTCTTCATGCCGCATCAGGCAGACACACACTCAATCAGTGGCACTTATTGGTGGGTGTGTGTGTTTGTTGCTTACACACTCACTCAGTGGCTCTTATTGGTGTGTGTGTGTGTGTGTGTGTGTGTTTATTGCTCACACACTCATTTAGTGGCTCTCATCGATGCATATGTTTCTCTAGGCTGCAGCAGACACACACTCACTCATTGGCTCTCATTGGTGTGTGTGTGTTTGTTGCTCACACACACTCACTTTGTGGCTCTCATCGGTGTGTGTGTTTCTCCAGGCAGCAGACACACACTCACTCGCTCACTCACTCACTCGCTGTCATTGGTGTATTTGTGATTGTATGCGTTTCTCCAGGCCGTACACTCCCAGCGGTCTTTGTGTGTGTGTGTGTGTGTGTTTCTCCAGACCGGACACTCCCAGCATGCTGTGTGTGTATATGTGTGTGTTTCTCTCTAGGCAGTACGCTCTCAGCAGTGTGTGTATGTGTTTATGTGTGCGCTTCTCTCCAGGCTGTACGCTCACATCGGTGTGTGAGTGGTGCGGTGTGTGTTTTTTATCTGCAGGCCGTACAGACAGACGTGCGCGCTCTGTTCTCCTCCTACCTCGCACCTGCCTCTCCAGGCTGAGGATGACCTGCACGGCCTGCTGCAGGATGATGAGTTTGGTCTGGGCCTTGTCGCTGCGCAGGTGCAGCTGGCACATGCGGCCCAGCTCCCGGAAGGCCTCGTTGATGTCGCGCACTCGAACCCTCTCGCGGGCGTTATTGGCCATTCGTCGCTCACGCTCGCGCTGCTCCTTCTCCTCCACCGTCAGGTTCTCCTCCGACACACTGCTGCAGTTCACACACGCACACTCACTAACCACACTGATGCAGCTGCTTATTATTACATACCACTACTGCTACACTCTTCATCAAGGAAACACGCACTCGTTATTGAAGTAGAAGCAGTCAATATATTTTTATGCAATTCACCTTTTAATAATAATTAGATGATTAAAAAAAAATAATAATTCAATTATAACTCACTACAGACACTGATGGAGCCTATTATATACTACTACTACACTCTTCATGAAAGAAATACACCCTCGTTATTCAAGATTCTGTGCTCTATATTTTATGTAATTAACTTTTTAATAATAATTAATATAATACTTAAATAATAAGTAAATAATATTAATAAAATACATAAAATAGAACTATAATTATACTGGAAAATGTTTATCTTTTTTTAATAAATGGTCTATATAAGTTTATATAGCAATTACATATTTTATACTGTCTGTGTGTGCATGATTGTATGCATACATATACATGCACACACAAAAAAGCTACTTCATTGCATTCATACATAATGCAATTAATCAATTACATTTTGCAGGTCTCATTCTTTAAGACATTATTGATTAAGATTATTGTAATTAAGTTAGTAATTTATTCCTAAAAAGTATTATATAAACATTACATTGCATTTAACAAATAAGTTTAAAAAAAAAATATATATATATATATATATATATATATATATATTTTTTTTATATATATATATATATACTTTCTATATAATAGATTATTTTATACTTTTATTTAATTTATTACATAACATAAAAACACTACAAATATTTAAAAAAAATCATATGTATATTTTAGACAATACACTAAAAAAGTATTGCTTATTTATTAAAAACGGACTGAAATTAAAGACCAAATTGAAACCAACATTCTGTTGATTACAAAAGCATTTTGATTACATTACAAAAACAGAAACAAATGCTAAGTTTTGAAAACTTCAGTCCAGTGCTGAGATGAACTGTAGTAATGAAAGTGAGGCTTGTGGTGAAGGATCCGGTGGAGATGCGGAGAGCGGAAACATGAGCGTCCGGAGCGTCTTTTTGTCTGAGTGTGAACGTCTTCTTTATTTACACGTATAAACAGGGCTCCCACACTAACCCAAACCTCAAACTCACTGACTTTGACCAACTAAAAAACTGGATTTCCAAAACCAATGAACACTGAGCAGACAAAAACAGTAATATATCCTTAACTAGGGCTGCACAATAGTGCTGATATCGCAATGTATCTATCCACAATAGTCACATTGTAGATGTGCAATGGCCAGTCGTGAGTATAGTTGATCAGGCATAATAGTTTGTCTTTGCAAAGTTTATTAATAAAAATAGCCTAGAGCGCCATCTGCTGTTCAAAACTAGCCTAGAATGCCATCTGCTGTTTAAAACTAGCATAGAGCGCCAAATGCCGTTTAAAACTAGCCTAGAGCGCCATCTGCTGTTCAAAACTAGCCTAGAATGCCATCTGCTGTTTAAAACTAGCATAGAGCGCCAAATGCCGTTTAAAACTAGCCTAGAGCGCCATCTGCTGTTCAAAACTAGCCTAGAATGCCATCTGCTGTTTAAAACTAGCATAGAGCGCCAAATGCCGTTTAAAACTAGCCTAGAGTGCCATCTGCTGTTCAAAACTAGCCTAGAGCGCCATCTGCTGTTCAAAACTAGCCTAGAGCGCCATCTCCTGTTAAAAACTAGCCTAGAGAGCCATCTCCTGTTAAAAACTAGCCTAGAGCGCCATCTGCTGTTCAAAACTAACCTAGAGCGCCATCTGCTGTTCAAAACTAGCCTAGAATGCCATCTGCTGTTTAAAACTAGCATAGAGCGCCATCTGCTGTTAAAAACTAACCTAGACTGCTAAATACTGTTCAAAACTAGCCTAGAGCGCCATCTGCTGTTCAAAACTAGCCTAGAGTGCCATCTGCTGTTAAAAACTAGCCTAGAGTGCCATCTGCTATTAAAAACTAGCCTAGAGCGCCAAATGCTGTTTAAAACTAGCCTAGAGCGCCATCTGCTGTTTAAAACTAGCCTAGAGCGCCATCTGCTATTCTAAACTAGCCTAGAGCGTCAAATGCTGTTCAAAACTAGCCTAGAGTGCCATCTGCTGCTCAAAACTAGCCTAGAGTGCCAAATGCTGTTTAAAACTAGCCTAGAGTGCCAAATGCTGTTTAAAACTAGCCTAGAGCGCCATCTGCTGTTTAAAACTAGCCTAGAGCGCCATCTGCTATTCTAAACTAGCCTAGAGCATCAAATGCTGTACAAAACTAGCCTAGAGTGCCATCTGCTGCTCAAAACTAGCCTAGAGTGCCAAATGCTGTTCAAAACTAGCCTAGAGCACCATCTGCTGTTAAAAACTAACCTAGAGTGCCATCTGCTGTTCAAAACTAGCCTAGAGCGCCATCTGCTGATCAAAACTAGCCTAGAGTGCCATCTGCTGTTAAAAACTAGCCTAGAGTGCCATCTGCTATTAAAAACTAGCCTAGAGCGCCAAATGCTGTTTAAAACTAGCCTAGAGCGCCATCTGCTGTTCAAAACTAGCCCAGAGTGCCATCTGCTGTTCAAAACTAGCCTAGAGCGCCATCTGCTGTTTAAAACTAGCCTAGAGCGCCATCTGCTATTCTAAACTAGCCTAGAGCGCCAAATGCTGTTCAAAACTAGCCCAGAGTGCCATCTGCTGTTCAAAACTAGCCTAGAGCGCCATCTGCTATTAAAAACTAGCCTAGAGCGCCAAATGCTGTTTAAAACTAGCCTAGAGCGCCATCTGCTGTTCAAAACTAGCCTAGAGCGCCATCTGCTGTTCAAAACTAGCCTAGAGCGCCATCTGCTTTTCTAAACTAGCCCAGAGTGCCATCTGCTGTTCAAAACTAGCCTAGAGCGCCAAATGCTGTTTAAAACTAGCATAGAGTGCCAAATGCTGTTTAAAACTAGCCTAGAGCACCATCTGCTGTTAAAAACTAACCTAGAGCGCCATCTGCTGTTCAAAACTAGCCTAGAGCGCCATCTGCTGTTAAAAATTAACCTAGAGGGCCAAATGCTGTTCAAAACAAGCCCAGAGGGCCAAACGCTGTTCAAAACAAGCCTAGAGCGCCATCTGCTGTTCAAAATTAGCATAGAGCGCCAAATGCTGTTTAAAACTAGCCTAGAGCGCCATCTGCTGTTAAAAACTAGCCTAGAGTGCTGACTGCTGTTAAAAACAAGCCTAGGGTACCATCTACTGTTTAAAAACTAGCATAGAGCGCTGTCTGCTGTTAAAGACTAGTCTAGAGCGCAGTTTATTACTTAAAAACTAGCCTAGAGTGACGTCAACTGTTAAAAACTACCCTAGAGTGCCATCTGCTGTTAAAACTAGCCTAAAGCCCTATCTGCAGTTAAAAACTAGTCTAGAGCGCCATCTACTACTTGAAAAAGTAGCATAGAGCGACATCTGCAGTTAAAAACTAGCCTAGAGCGCCATCTGCTGTTTAAAACTAGCCTAGAGCACCATCTGCTTTTAAAAACTAGCCTACAGCACCATCTACTGTTAAAAACTAGCCTAGAGCAACATCTACTTTTAAAAACTAGCCTAGAGTGCCATCTCCTGCAAAAACTATCCTAGAGTACAATCTGTTCAAAAATTAGCCTAGAGCACCATCTGCAGTTAAGACTAGCCTAGAGCATGTTTGCTGTAAAATACTAGCCTAAAGTGCAGTCTGCCATTAAAAACTTGCCTAGAGTGCCGTCTGCTATTTAAATACTAGCCTAGAGCGCCACCTGCTGTTTGAAAGTTATCCTAGAGTATCAGTGATACTCTAGAAATGTTATGCGGCGTGGGAACCCTGTGTAGAAGTGTGGGTGTTTCAGGAGGCCTGTGGGACGCAGCGAAAGAGCTGAAGACGAGAAAACAGCGAGACGAGAGAGAAACGCACCGTCTTTAAGAGCCGCACAGAAACACACACTGAGAGCCACTGAGAGCCAGACAGAGGACAGATGAGGTGAGCAAAGTCTCATTGCAAAAAAACACATCCGAGATGCGTTTACACGGCATGAGACTGAAACCACTGCGGCCGTCTGTAAAGAACAGATGGAGAAAAAATGGCCGACAGAAACACAACCTGGCGAACAGAGGTTAAACATCACATGCAAGCATTAATCAGACCATCATGAGTGAACCGCTAAAGAGGAAACATGAGAGAGCCAATCCGTCTCTTCTAGCTGGAGAGGTTAATGCCTGCGGAAAGAGCATTTTAGACATGCAACAGTCAAACTGAGGAGAAAACTGGAGGATGAAGGATGACAGTAGAGCTGGGACGACACTGGCAAAAGAGAAATGATACTGCATTCACAAATGCATTGCCATTCAGTCTTCCATTGATTCTGAGCTTAGTTTTGAAATCATCTGGTGTTAAAAACGACTTTGGATCGCCATCTACTGTTAAAACTAGCCTAGAGCGCCATCTGCTGTTAAAACTAGCCTAGAGCGCCATCTGCTGTTAAAACTTGCCTCTTTTAAAGCTAGCCTAGAGCGCCATCTGCTGCTAAAGCTAGCCTAGAGCGCCATCTGCTGCTAAAACTTGCCTAGAGCGCCATCTACTGTTAAAACTAGCCTAGAGCGCCATCTGCTGTTAAAACTTGCCTCTTTTAAAGCTAGCCTAGAGCGCCATCTGCTGCTAAAACTTGCCTCTGTTAAAACTTGCCTAGAGCGCCATCTGCTGTTAAAACTTGCCTAGAGCGCCATCTGCTGTTAAAACTTGCCTAGAGCGCAATCTACTGTTAAAACTTGCCTAGAGCACCATCTCCTGTTAAAACTTGCCTAGAGCACCATCTCCTGTTAAAACTAGCCTAGAGCACCATCTACTGTTAAAACTTGCCTAGAGCGCCATCTGCTGTTAAAACTTGCCTAGAGCGCCATCTGCTGTTAAAACTTGCCTAGAGCGCCATCTGCTGTTAAAACTTGCCTAGGGCGCAATCTACTGTTAAAACTTGCCTAGAGCACCATCTCCTGTTAAAACTAGCCTAGAGCACCATCTGCTGTTAAAACTTGCCTCTGTTAAAACTTGCCTAGAGCACCATCTACTGTTAAAACTTGCCTAGAGCGCCATCTGCTGTTAAAACTAGCCTAGAGCGCCTTCTGCTGTTAAAACCGGCCAAGAGCGCCATCTGCTGTTAAAACTTGCCTAGAGCGCCATCTTCTGTTAAAACTTGCCTAGAGCGCCATCTTCTGTTAAAACTAGCCTAGAGCGCCATCTTCTGTTAAAACTAGCCTAGAGCGCCATCTGCTGTTAAAACTTGCCTAGAGCGCCATCTGCTGTTAAAACTTGCCTAGAGCGCCATCTGCTGTTAAAACTTGCCTAGAGCGCCATCTGCTGTTAAAACTTGCCTAGAGCGCCATCTGCTGTTAAAACTAGCCTAGAGCACCATCTGCTGTTAAAACTTGCCTAGAGCGCCATCTACGGTTAAAACTAGCCTAGAGCACCATCTGCTGTTAAAACTTGCCTAGAGGCCATCTGCTGTTAAAACTTGCCAAGAGCGCCATCTACCATTTAAAAATTAGCCTAGAGCACTATCTGCTGTTAAAACTTGCCTAGAGTGCCATCTACTTTTAAAAATTAGCCTAGAGCGCCATCTGCTGTTAAATAGAAACCTAGAGCGTTATCTGTTCAAAAACTACCCTAGAGCAACATCTGCTGCCAAAAACCAGCCTAGAGTGCCACCTGCTGTTAAATAGAAACCTAAAGCGCTATTGGTTTAAAAACTACCCTAGACTGACATCTGCTGCCAAAAACCAGCCTAGAGTGCCACCTGCTGTTAAATAGAAACCTAAAGCGCTATTGGTTTAAAAACTACCCTAGACTGACATCTGCTGCTAAAAACTAGCCTAGAGCGATGAGTGTTGTTAAAAACTAGACTGGATTGCAATCCGCTATTAAAAACTAGCCTAGAGCACCATCTACTGTTTAAAAATTAGCCTAGAGCGCCGTCTAGTTAGAACTAGCCTAAAGCGCCATCTCCTGTTAAAACTAGCCTAGAGCGCCATCTGCTGTTAAAACCAGCCTTGAGCGCCATCTGCTGTTAAAAACTAGCCTAGAGCGCCATCTGCTGTTACAAACTAGCCTAGAGTGCCATCTGCTGTTACAAACTAGCCTAGAGCACCATCTGCTGTTAAAAACTAGCCTTGAGCATAATCTGTTAAAACTACCCTAGAGAGCCATCTGCTGTTAAAACTACCCTAGAGCGCCATCTGCTGTTAAAACTACCCTAGAGCGCCATCTGCTGTTAAAACTACCCTAGAGCGCCATCTGCTGTTAAAACTACCCTAGAGCGCCATCTGCTGTTAAAACTACCCTAGAGCGCCATCTGCTGTTAAAACTTGCCTAGAGCACTGTCTGCTGTTAAATCTAGCCTCGAGCGCCATCTGCTGTTAAAACTAGCCTCGAGCGCCATCTGCTGTTTAAACTAGCCTAGAGCACCGTCTGCTGTTAAATCTAGCCTATAGCGCAATCTGCTGTTAAAACTAGACTCGAGCACCATCTCCTGTTAAATCTAGCCTCGAGCGCCATCTACTGTTCAAAAATTAGCCTAGAGCACCATCTGCTGTTAAATAGAAACCTGGAGCGCTGTTTAAAAACTAGCCTAGAGCATCATCTGCTGCCAAAAACTAGCCTAGAGCGCCATCTGCTGTTAAAAACCAGCTTAGAGCGCCATCTGCTGTCAAAAACCAGCCTAGAGCAACATCTACTGTTAAAACAAGCCTAGAGCGCTACCTGCTGTTCAAAACCAAGTTAAGAATTATTTTGAGAAAATTGCGATGCATCCCAAATATTTTAAAGTACTAGTATATTTATTTAATGTCATATCATCATTTCATCAAGCATCTTAGGCTACATTCAAGGCAAGCAAGTATAACAAAAACAATTAAAACAAACACAAGTTGTTTGACAAAAATTTGTTAAGTTTTTTTCTTCAATAGAAAGATTATAAAAAAATGAGTTTCAGAAATCTCAGAAACAAGCCAGAAATAACAATGCATTAATTTTTAATCGTCCCAGCCCTTTTTAAAAAAGCATTAAACAACTGCAGAGAGAAAACAGAGGAATCTGAATGGCTGCATGTTTTATGCATTAGCAATGGTACAACAAGAAATAATAAGCAAGAAATAATATCATTTACTCAACCTTGGAGTTTCAGTGTTGTTTTCTGAAACACTATGCTGTTCTGCAGGTTTACTGATGCCTTTTAAAGGCAGTTACAAAAAAAGGCATAATTTAGGCATAATTCTCCACAGATTTGCATTTAATCTGTTATTAATTCTAATTTAATTTTGCACATTAACTTGAAAACAAGCAGAAGTTTGTCCTAAAAAATAATTTGTTGCAAATATGCACCAAAAAAGCACTCCGAATGATAAGTGCACAATATCTGAAGTATCCAGTAATTAAATGATGGTTAAATTTATGCCTTCATTCACTGAAAATCTCATCACTGCATGATTATATTCAAACATGTCAGATCATGTTTATTAATTAGAACAATAAAATCATTTTGTGCTCTTGTCCCTTACAATACAGCTGAATATTATGGTCTGGTTGAGTAAATGAGCATGTATAAAGCTACTTTGAGTCTGTTAGTTGCATCAATGCTGCAAGCAGACAGAAAGCAGGACGGGATGAAATGAGAGACAGAAACACATGCTGAAAGTGCAGAAAGTCCCACAATCACCCTGAACAGACGGCTGAGTGGCCGCGGGGAGGCAGGAGGCTTTAATTGAACCATCATAAATAAACAACTACTAAATAAAAATTGTTCTTGTGTTTAATGCAACTCGGCTGGTTACCAGGGTGTTGCTAGGGTGTATTTTTGAGTCAAGACACTGCAGGTCGATACAGTAGAAATTAACTAAACAGATAAAAGCAGCTTATTAAATTAAGTTTTTAAAATTATATTATAATACATAATTACATTTTAATGTAAATGTAAAAATTTTTGTTATGTAATACAAGTTGTTTTAATGTACAAATGGGTAATTATCTAATTAAAATGTAAAATTAAATTATAAATATATAGTTTATTCACGCTGATTATGCTTACAAATAATAAAAATATAATTAAAATAATAATAAAAATGCATAATTTAAAAAAGCACAACTATATTCTCTGACAAAAAACACTTAACTGCAAGTTTATTTCTGTTTTCTTTTCAGTTGTATATTACACAATTAAATCTTTACTGTAATTATATTTATATTACCAGTATTATTTTAATTTCATTACACTTTTAAATTTATATTACAGTTGAAATCAGAATTAAACCCCCTCTGATTTTTTTTTCTTTTTAAATATTTGCCAAATGATGTTTAACAGAGCAAGGAAATTTTCACAGTATGTCTGATAATGTTTTTTCTCCTGGAGAAAGTCTTATTTGTTTTATTTCGGCTAGAATAAAAGCAGTTTTTAATTTTTTAAAAAACATTTTAAGGTCAATATTATTAGCCCCTTTAAGCTATATATTTTTTCAATAGTCTACAGAACAAACCATCATTATACAATAACTTGCCTAATTACCCTAACCTGCCTAGTTAACCTAATTAACCTAGTTAAGCCTTTAAATGTCACTTTAAGCTGTATAGAAGTGTCTTGAAAAATATCTAGTAAAATATTATTTACTGTCATCATGGCAGAGATAAAATAAATCAGTTATTAGAGATGAGTTATTAAAACTATTATGCTTTGAAAAAATCTTCTCTCCAGAAATTGGGGAAAAAATAAACAAGGGGGTTAATAATTCAGGGGGTTTAATAATTCTGACTTCAGCTGTATATACAATATATAAATAAATAAAAAATATTATTTCTAATAAAATCATATAATACTTTACAAAAAACATAAAATTTGTTAGCATTACATGCATTATAGTTATATTTTTTCTTACATATATGCAATTAATTTTATTATACATATAAGCATAGCTTTTTAAAAAAAAAAACAAATTATTATACAATAATGCATTTTGAATTTACTAGCTACATGTCATTAAAAACCGAAATAGCTAAAAATAGAATAATTTTTCTAACATATACTCAGTTTTTACATTAAAATAAAAAATAATACAGTATATATAATATACTCTTTTCCCAACATATCATAAAAAACCCAAATAGCCCAAAATTAACCATTGCATGAAAAAAACAAATGCCTACAGTGTCTTGCTTTTAAATTAAATGTAATTTCTATGAATGTTTTGCACTAAAATCAGCAATGCACCAAAACACTACTTTTAAACTAAATACCAAAGATAAATCACTTAGATATTAGTTATTAAAACTATGCTTAGAAATGTGTTGAAATAACAACTTCTCTCTGCTAAACAGAACTAATAATGCTAATAATCCAGGAGGGCTAATAATTCTGACTGTAATTGTATATGCACAGTTTAAAAAGTGCACTTTGAATTTACACTCTTCAGTACATGCCATAACATGTAGCCAAATAGCCCCAAATCTCAAATTTAATTAATGCATGAAAAATGTATAATAAATTGCACAGTGTCTTGCTTTTAAATAAATGTCTAAATTTCTAAAATAAATATAATGTATTTTAATGTTATGCTTTTATTGCATATGCATTAAAATCAGCAAACAATAATAATAATATATAAATTACACTAAAAAAGAAATACATATTAAAATATTATTCTTAATAAAATTATATAATACCCAAATATCCCAAAACCTCAAGTATTAGAAAATTGCCTACAGTGTCTTGCTTTTAAACTAAATGTAATTTCTATTAACATTTTGCATAAAAAAAAAAAAAAAAAAAAAAATGCATCCTCCTCCCCGGTGGCGCAGTCAGGCGTGGCGGCCACAGACGGATCTCCGCGAGTCTAAACACTGATCTGAGGTCAGCCGCACACACTGACCTCGCACTTGCTGCTCCAGGTTGAGAATAACGTTTACGGCCTGGTGCAGGATCAGCAGTTTGGTCTGCGGTTTCTCATTGCTCAGGTGCAGCTGGCACATGCGGCCCAGCTCTTTGAAGGCCTCGTTGATGTCGCGCACACGAAGACGCTCGCGGGCGTTATTGGCCATTCGCCGCTCACGCTCCCGCTCCGCCTTCACCTCCACCGGCAGATCCTCATCATCCTCATCTTCATCCTCGTCTTGACTTGAGGGACAGAGGGGCGAGAGGAGTTACAGGCAAAAACAAGAGCCAGATGGGTTAGAAACACCGACCAATCAGAAGACACTGGATGTGGCGGAACTGAGATTACTACAGAATTAGAATTTTTTCAAGTCTATGAAAAGTGGTTTTGTTGCTCACCAATGCTGAATTAATCCAATCAAAAATTGTGAAAAATTGCTAAATATTATTAGTATTTATTATTAGTACTTTAAACGGACCAATCAGAAGACACTGAATGTGGCAGAACTAAGATTATTACAAAATTATTATTATATATATTATTTTAAGTCTATGAAAAGTGTTTTTTTTGCTCACCAATGCTGAATTTATAAAAGTAAAAAGTGGAAAAATTGCTAAATATTATTAGTATTTAAAATTTTTCTATGTGAACATACTGTATAATTTAATAATTTATATTTAATTAATTACAATTACAGGATTTTTTTAGGACTTAAAGTTGTTTTTTGCTCATAAAGGGTGAATTTGTGTGATCGAAAATAGGTAAAAAAATTGCTAAATATTATTCGTATTTATTTTTAGTATTTTAAACAGAGCATTCAGAAGACACTGGATTTGGCAGAACTGAGATTATTACAAAATTAAGATTTTCTTTTGGTCTTAATGTCTATATAAATATTTTTTGCTCACCAATGCTGAATTAATTAAATTGCAAATAGTTTAAAAAATGCTAAATATTATTAGCATTTAAAATAACTGTTTTCCATGTATATATAGTAAATATACTATATAATTCAATTTATTTCTGTGACGTAAAGCGGAATTTTTAGCATCATTACTCCAGTTTTTACAAAAGGATCAGATTCTAAAGTCTGGAATTATTAGGATTTTTGTCTTTGAAATGTATTTTTTGCTCATCAATGCTGAATTAATGTGATCAGAATAGTGTAGAAATTGCTCAATAATATTAGTATTTAGAATAACTATTTTCTATGTGACTATACTGTATAATTAAATTCATTTCTGTGACGTAAAGCTGATTTATAGCATAATTACTCCAGTTTTTACAACAGGATCACTGATTCTAAAGTCTTTAAGCATTTGTTTTTGCTCACTAAGGCTAAATTTAAGTGATTGAAAATGGTGCAAAAATTGCTAAATATTATTAGTATTTAAAATAACTGCTTTCTATGTGAATATACTATAGAATTTTATTTATTTCTGAGACGTAAAGCTTAATTTATAGCAATCTTTACTCCAGTTTTCAGTGTCACATGATCCTTCAGAAATCAGTATAATATGAGGATTTGATGATCAAGAAACATTCATTCATTCATTTTCCTTCAGCTTAGTCTCTATTTCAGGGTTCACCACAGCAACATGAACCGCCAACTATTCCTGCTGTTTTCTATGTCAATATACTGTATAATAAAACTTATTTCTGTGATGTAAGCTGAATTTTCAGCATCACTACACCATCACAGATCACTAAATCACTATAATATAATGATCTGATGACTAAAAACATTGTCAAGATTGAAAACAGTTGTGCAGAAAAAAAAACATTATTTCACAACAAAAGTTTAACACCTATAGAAATTAGAAATGTTTATTGATCACCAAATAATCATATGCTAATGATTTCTGAAGGATCACTAATTTCAAATTTTAGATTAGGATTTTTGTCTTTAAAAAGTGTTTTTGCTCACCAAGACTGAATCAATCTGATCAAAAATAGGTCCACAAATTACTAAATATGGCAAGTATTTAAAATAAATATTTTATATCTGAATATACGGTAAAATTGCATTTGCAATGAATTTTCAGCATCACTGCTCCAGTATTTAGTATCACATGATCCATCAATAATCATTCTAATATTCAATATAACATGATATTATATTATTATTATCAATGCTGTGCATAAGTTTGAGGCAAGTTAGGTAAAAAATGAGGGGAAAATATACTAAACTACTAATCAATGCATTAAATTCATCAAAAACAAAAGTAAAAACTATAATCATACAATGTTAATAAATGTTCTGTCATGTCACTTTTAAAAATGCTGTAATAGATACTATTTCTAATAAATGCTGTTTTTGAAATCGACTCCAACACGTATAATATTCAGAAATGTTTTGATCATTAAATCATCATATACTGATTTCTGAATAATCGTGCAACTCAAGACTGGAGAAATGATGCTGAAAATTCACCTTTTTATGTCACAGAAATAAGTTACAGTAAGTTACTACATAGTCATATTGAAATTGTTTTGAATTTGCAATAATATAACTATTTTTGTTCAAATAAATGCAGGCTTATTGTCAATAAGACTCTTATTATTTACTCTAAACTTCTGCTTTTCTCCTGTAATGAAATGAAATTGCACAGGTACCTCGTTCTCGTGCGGCTTTTTCCGTCTTTCTTCTCATCGTCTGATTTATCTGCGATAGACAGATTCTCATCGTCGTCTTTGTCTTCTCTCTTTATATCTGAGCTGGAGGCATGAGACGAGCGAGCCAGAGAGAGACCTGACAGATAAAAGCAGGACGAGATTAGCAACAGAAAACACTCAAACTATTCATAAAGGTGATTTATAGATGTTAAAATGTGACCCTGTAGCACAAAATCAGTCTCAAATGGCACAGGAATATTAGTAGAAATATTTGCCAAAAATACACTGTATGGGTCAAAATTATGCTAAAAATCACCACAATATTAAGTCAAGATCACGTTAATGAAGATATTTTGAAATTGTCTACTCTAAATATATCAAAACTAGTAATGTGCACTGCGAAGCACTTCATTTAGACAACTTAAAAGGTGACTTTCTCTATATTCAGATTTTTTCTAACCCTCAGATGCATCTCTTCCAACATAATTGACTTATATGAATTTTAAGCTGTAAAAGCAATGATACATAACGCGGTTTACGCTGTTTGCATTATTTAAGTTCATGCATCCCTTAGAACCGATCCAGGAACTATAATGTTTTTTTAAATGCTTTATAATGTATAAAAAGCATGAAACTGTGTAAAAAAGCAATTAAGGAAGCATTTGCATTATGTTAGTTCACGCAGTCCCTTAGAATCAATCCCAAGAACTTGAATGCCTGTTTTAAAGCTTTATAATAAATTAAATGCATGCAACAGTGTATCTCATGAAATTGAATGCCTGTTTAAAAGCTTTATGATGCATGAAAAACATGCACCAGTGTAAAAAAGCAATTAAAAATGGGGTGCATTTGCCTTATTTTAGTTCATGCATTCCCTTAGAATCAATCTCATGAACTTGAATGCCTGTTTTAAATCTTTTTGATGTATGAGAAGCACGCAACAGTCATATCAATTCATATTCAATTTATAATGAATTAAATGCATGCAACAGCACAAAAAAGCAATTAAAAAATGGGGTGCATTTCCATTATTTCAGTTCATGCATTGCCTTTAGAATCAATACCAAGTACTTTATTTCTCGTTTTAAAGCTTTATGATACATAAAAAACATGCACCTGTGTAAAAAAGCTATTAAAATGGGGTGCATTTGCATTATTTTAGTTCATGCACCCTTTAGAATCAATCCCAAGAACTTTAATGTTTGTTTTAAAGCTGTATGATGTATGAAAAACATGCACCTGTGTGAAAAGCTATTAAAAATGGGGTGCATTTGCCTTATTTCAGTTCAGTCATTCCCTTTAGAATCAATCCCAAGATTTTAAATGCATGTTACAACACAAAACCCTCGTGTTGCACGCTCATGCATTAAAACACCTGCTCAAAGCTCATCGTTTATGAATGTAAAAAAGACTAATGTGTGTTATGATTAAAAAAGCAGCACTGACTGGTGAAGGTGTCAGACTGAGAGGACGGTGGAGGCTGATGGGAAGTGTGGTGTCCCTGCAGGAGAGCACTGGACTGCGGTAAACCTGCGGCGTCTTCACTGTGATTCGACATCTAGACAGAGAACATTAATACACACTATTAGTCAACTCTTATTGGAGACTCAGCAGTCAATTCAGTATTGCGTTTGTAAAAAAAAAAAAAACAATATGGGGAAAAAACACAAGTTCACTTTGATCTTAAAATGTGACAAATATATTATGCAGTTCTTTAAATAATGTTTAAAAATATTTATATTACATAATATATAAATATCACCTTTTAAAATGGTTTTTAAAAAAGTAAAAACTGCTTTTATACTAGCCGAAATATTACAAATAAGACTTTCCCCAGAAGAAAAAATATTATAGGAAATACTGTGAAAAATTCCTGAATCTGTTCAACATCATTTGGGAAATATTTAAAAAAGAAAAACTAATTTAATGGAGGGCTATTAACTGTGACGTTAACTGTATATCACCTATATATTTGCAAATCTTAGTTGAATTATCTCTGTATGTTAATAACCGAGGCATATCTCTCGTCTGTAAAGCCAGAGTTTTGTTCACACTCACCAGGCCCGGCAGACGGTTGGCGAGACCGAAGGCCTGACTGAGGGAGCCCAGAGCCGCAGCACCAGCCGAATGACCAGAGATGGCAGCGCTCAGCAAACTCTGCATATCTGTGCCCACTGCATGATTCCTCAACACATGCAGCGCTTCACCCAGACGGTCATCTAGCTTACTCTGAGGAGAACACACAAATATTCTAGATGAGACTCTAAGGCTGTCAAACGTACAACAATCTGGTACACAGCTGCATGCATTTATGTATATGAATATGCATGAGGCACATCCTTTTTGAATATTTGAGCATGCATACATTTATATATACAGTACCCAGCATAAATGAGTACACAGTAATTTCAAAAATGAATCTTTTTCTCCACTTCTCAGTGAATATAGGTCATATATTTTTGTGCATTTTAACAGATTTATTCAAAATAATACTTAAGTCACCGAACATCTTTAGAAATAGAAAGATAATACATTTAAACTCATGCGAAATATTGCAAACATTTTTTTACAAACTACAATATTTTATACATATATATATTGTGTATACTTTTTCAAATTTAATTTAATATTTTTCCCTGACATAGAAATTTGGGCTACAAATTTTTGGACAGCTATCATGAGTTATTTTGTTAGATTAGCTCCAGATTTGACTGACTAATCTAATGTTTATGCACAAATATAATACTGTAAAGTAGGGATGCTCCGATCAGGATTTTTGCAGTCGATACCAAGTACCGATTCTTTGTGATGGTGATCGGCCAATACTGAGTACCGATTCTGATGCTTCAAGCTTTATAATACATGAAGCACATTTTCCCCCTAAGTATGATAATTAAGTGGAGATCTTGTCTTACACCTCAGAGAATAAATGAAGAATGTTGCATATAATCCCTCAAACATGTCTCTTATAACCATTTAGTGTGGACATGTCATGGTCAGAAGCAACTTTACAGAAAATAATAGATAAAACAGATACAAAAAAATGGTAAGAAAAACAGCTAACAAAGCAATTTGGAAAAATTGCAAATGATGGAAGAAGAATTCGACATGTCTCAATCAAGAAAAAGTACATATTTGATGCATAAGATGTTAAAATGCACATCTATAAATATATATTTGTTTATTGCAGTAAGTATATTACAAAAAGGTATATTATGAAATATTCAATTAAAACATTTTTTTTTAATATTTTTAATTGCATTTCAGCCAGGTTTTAGGGAACTTGTAAAAATGTCAAAAACACAGAACTCTCAGTTCTTATATATGTAAAAAGGTCTAAGACCATTCCAATATTTTGCTCTCCAACTAGCATGTCTGGTTCCTCTGCATATAAACTCGTAAACAGACACCTGTGATCAGTTCATGAGATCGGCCAGATTGGCGAGTACCGATCGAGTCATAAAATGTGATTATCGGCCGATACCGATCTCTGGCCGATCGATCGGAGCATCCCTACACACAAGAGATTTGTGAAGGGTGAACTTATATATGCTGAGCACTGTATATAAGTAAGTTCTATTTAAATGTCTGGGTAAAAACATAAATAACTTTTTCCTCCATTAAACAAAATACATTTTATTTTAGAAAACATTTATAATATTTTGGAATAGTCAGGCTTATAAAGTAAAATAAATCATTGACTTTTGCTGTCTTTATTAGTTTAAAAAAAAAAAAACACACACAAAAAAACATTACAAATACCTTAGGAATGGTATAACAGAATATTTTAGCGGTTTTAAAACCTTGACTTTTCCAAACCAAAGTAAACCTTGAAACCGGTTATCATCCAATGTCTAGCTGGAACTGAACATTTCTGCATCTCAGAGCAGAACTGTCCTTTCTATGAATCTGTTTCTGAATGAGTCAGTGATTCAATGATTCACTCAATGAGACAGTCACTTGTTTTCTAAATGAATCAGCTGTCCTGAATGATTTTTTTTTTTTTGAATGACTCAATGAATCACATGGCTTGTGCAGCTACTTGAGGTTTTAGAGTCATTAATTTATTCATGATAATCTTAAAAACTACCAAACCTCTCTGAAATTTTTCAGTAGAGTCTTCAGTCTACCAACCTTCTTGCATTCATTTCTTCAGCTGAACACAAAAGACGACATTTTGAATGATTTCAGAAACGGGGAGCTATTGACATGCATAGGGTCTTCTGTTTCTACAATGGTGGTTAATGGTTATCGGTCTCATTTAGATCTCATCGTTTATTTCTAGATCTATCTATCTAGATCAACTGACAAAAACAATATTTTCTTTTGTATTCAACAAGAAAATTAATAGCTGAATATATTAGGGTAACGCATGAACAAATTTTTAATGATCTATCCCTTTAAAACAGCACTAAATTAATCAAGCGCATTTGTAATTCACACCCCCAGCATACTAATGCCATGAAAGTCCTAGTTGTAATTAACATTTCACTTACACTTAATATTTACATTAAAAGTCAGTACTGATGTTTTGATTGTGGCAATTTCATAAATCCAGACCATTTTAAACGGTCATGTTCAAAGAACTTTAATACAATAGGGTATATGCGGAAGTATGCTAAAGGACTTTTAATTTGTCAGTAACCTGGGTTAAGTGTTTCCGGTGAACTGTATGCCATTACAAAATCGGCACATTTAAGGTCTGTTTTCTTTAAAAATCAGCGATCTCCAGCACTGGCTGAGTGATATAAATCGAGTCTCAGATTATACTAGGGTTGGGCACCGAAACCCAGTGCCATTACGGTACCTTTGGTACCTTTGGAACAATACTCATATAATTAATATCATTCAAGACTTTAAAACTAATTATTTTTTATTATTTTTATAATATATTATAATGATTATAAAGATTTTTATAACCATTCAAGATTTTTTAAATCAAACTTTGATGCATCACTTGCTTTTGATCATATATCGGACAGTTCTACCTATTAAAGTTTAATATCAATGACAAGAGAAAATGGGTTGCTCTACAATTATATTTTTTATTATGGTAAAAATAAATAAAAAAACAACTTACTAAAAATACTGATGTTTTTTATATTTTGCCCACTCAACAATTCACACATTATTGTCTGCACAGCAAAAGTCCAGTGTTAAATATACAGTGTGATTTTTTTTGGTGTTGTTCAGTGTTAAAACTGGAGTACATTTTATTCCACGAGTGTGAAAGAGTGTATATTTAAGTTTTTTTCAGTGTTAAACTTTTAGCCCAATATGCGGTGTATTTCCCACTAGTAATGAACATTTTAATAAATTAAAACTATTTTTAACATATTTGATCACTGTTATCTGTCACACACACCAATTGATAATATAGGAAAAAAGGTAATATATTAACACTTTGAAGGGTAACACACACTCCAGTTCGATGCAAGAATAAACTCTTACTGTGTTAAAATGAACTCTGAGAGTAATGAACAAATTTCACACTTTAGAAACTCCAAAATGGAGGGAGTCATATGTACACCCAAGGAGTGTTAAGTTAACTCAAATTGAGTTAAATGTACACTGATTTTTTTTGCTGTGTGGCTAGTTTCTGTCCTATAAAGGCTAAAAAAGCAATAATGGTCCAACATTCCTGTCCATTATCACCAATAAAGCCCAGAATTTGGGCATCAGTATATTGTAAACTGATAGGTTCATATATTCCTTTCCAGTTTTCAAAGACATAATTTGTCACTTAATTTTAGTCTGTAGCTATTACCCACCCGGGTCTCCACTTTAGCCATGGCATGTTTTTTTTTGTTTTGACAAACTTATCCCTCAGGTTTTTCTAAACTTTTACAAAAACTTTCCTCCTTTTCCACGACTGTTGCAATTTCTAGCCAAGAATTATTGGTCATCTGGTTCTCCCTATGATGATAACGCAACCTCTGCAAACACAGCGATGACACCACATTTGCCGCGTGCACTGGGCCCAATAACAGAAAGCTGATTGGCTATTGCATGCTGGTCTCATTTGTAGTTGTAATACCGTAAATTACACTAGGACTAGTGAAGAAAAGAACTACAACACCATGAAAACCAAGCAACAACAACAAAAAGAATTTAGATGAGCATTAGATGTAGCGTTACATGGACATCAGAAAAATAAGACCTGTGCACAAATATAAGACCTAGAACTAGGAATGCTCAAAATCACCGTTTAACCGTTAACTGAAAGGGTGCGTTTGTAACTGATTAATGGTATCAGTTAAACGATTGAAAAATATTATTTGATATATTTTAAAAAGGGCAACCCAGTGGCGCAGTAGGTAGTGCTGTTGCCTCACAGCAAGAACGTCGCTGAGTCGCAGGTTCGAACCTCGGCTGGGCTGGGTCGGTTGGCGTTTCTGTGTGGAGTTTGCATGTTCTCCCTGGGTTCGCGTGGGTTTCCTCCGGGTGCTCCGGTTTCCCCCACATTCCAAATACATGCAGTACAGGTGAATTGGGTAAGCTAAATTGTCCATAGTGTATGAGTGTGAATGTGTGTGTGGAAGTTCCCAGAGATGGGTTGCGGCTGGAAGGGCATCCGCTGCGTAAAATCGTGCTCTAGATAAGTTGGCGGTTCATTCCGCTGTGGCGACCCCGCAAGGGACAAAGCCGACAAGAAAATGAATGAATGAATGAATATTTTAAAAATGTGGCTGCATAAGGGACCGATCACCGAAAGCGTTTTTTTGCGAGGGGCATATTTTGAATAATTAAATGTATATTTTCCGTGGAGCGATCGATTTGAGGTAGCCTGATATATTTTTTTTGACAGAAGAAAAAAAAACATGATTGGACAAACAGCCGCCGGTTCTTAAAAAGGGTTCAGTCAGTGTTTTCGTTTTGTATTTAAATGTGTCATTTAAGTGAATATCTAGGGCAAGACTATTTATTTTATTCTTTTTATTTAGTTTATTCTTTTTTTCTATGCTGTTGGAAACATACAGGTGCTTAAAGATGCTCTGTTATGTATGCTGCTGTTTGCATGTTAAAATAAATCAGTATTTTAAAATGCATTATTTAATGTGTCACACAAAATAGACACTTTATTATTAATCTGATAACGGTTAGCGGTTAATATCCGGTTAATGAGCAGCGGTTGTCGGTTAGTAAAATTAACCGAAATGAGCATCCCTACCTAGAACAGCAAATTGAAGACTTTTTGAGGCCTTAAATTTCGATTTTTAAATATGAGACTTTTTAATACTTTAAGATCCCGCGGAAACCCTGTAAATAATAAATCACAAGAACCTGTGCTTGTTTTTATGTACTTTCCATGTCTGAAATTCAAGTACTTGAAAGCAGTATGGAAACTCTGATACATGTGAAAAATCACAATTGAAAAGCTATGAGCACAAAATCATGCCGTTACACCAACGCAACTCGTTTCAATCACAGTGTGATTTACACAGAAAAAAAATATACCTGTGCCTGCAGTCCTGCTTCAAAACCAGGCGATGGCGCAGGCTGAGAAGAGCCTTTGGGCCACTGAGATGCAGAGGCTGAAAACACAAACAAACACAGATGTTAGTGAAGCCTGACACTGCACCAGATTTGCAGAAATCATAAAGCAGAGCGTGATCAAACTGTGCTGACAGAATCACACAGCAGATGGCAGTACAAAGTCAGTAAAAGAGAAGAAAACACACCGGCCACATTAGAAGGAGAGCCAACAGGGGTGGACGGCGTCGAGGAGAAGTTGCTGCCATTATTGTCTGACGGATATATCTAAAAACAACAAGAGACAAGGGAGAATCAACTATCAATTCATCACATAACATCACAAAATACATTTAGAAACATGCATTTAGGTAAAACAGGTTAAATACAAAAATTAGAGAGTGAAATTCAATACCTTTTAAGATATTTAAAAAGGTATTTCCACACATTAAGACCTCATCACCACTTAATTAACATTGGCCACATTTTAATTTACAGCATATTTACTAAATACTGATTGTAGAAACTCATCCTAAACTAAATCTATAGTCATATACTGAATAAAAATGCTTTCCCAGTGATGGGTTGCAGCTGGAAGGGCATCCGCTGCGTAAGTCATATGCTGGATAAGTTAGCGGCTCATTCCGCTGTGGCGACCCTAGATTAATAAAGGGACTAAGGGTGTACTCACATTATGTACAGTTGCCTTGAACCGGGTCAAAGCACGCTTGTCCCCCCTCCCGTCTACCCCGACGGCCCGCACTCACATTACATTCAGGCCTGGGCACGCTTACGTCATCGATGATGCACTGTTCAGTAAGCGCTCTCGCTCAGCACAGTGGGGATTTCTTTAGTTATATCGTTTAAGTCGTTTGATATGCGGTGACACGCAGTCTAATATTTCGCTGAACAGATCAGCCACTTTTGACGCTCATAAACAATCATAAAGTCCTCGTGCTGCAGGAATTAGGAGGTTTGCTGAAGGTGCAGTGAGGGGTTTGCGTCTTTAATAAACCACGACAGTTTGCATGTAATCATTACATAAATGATTCTGAATCTTCAGACTCACCGAAGCCAGAGCTTTCCCGATCTCTGCGCCGGAGCTGCCAGCGTTTGCTCCTCTGTTTCCTGCATTGACAGAAAATAAACGTGTGAGTAATATTTTATACATTTATATCGATATGAATATATTTTCACCAGACTGAATTTGGAAGAAATTCATAATTTTACAGTGATTATTAATGATTTAGTAGGACAGATCATCTTGATTTTTTTATAGTTTATCTGGCAAGTCTAACTGTATTCAAGTATGTGTTGATTAATCAAATGTACATAAATAACACTGCATAGTCTTCATTGTACAAAAACATACAAATACATAAAAAAACAACAACAACTAATGGTTTAAATGCACTTGAAATCTTAATCATAGGCCTTAAAGCACATGTGTCAAAGCCAGTTCCTGGAGGGCCGGAGCTCTGCACAGTTTAGTTCCAACCCCAATTAAACACACCTGATCAAACTAATTGAGTGCTTTAGGCTTGTTTGATACCTACAGACAGGTGTGTTGAAGCAGGGCTGGAACTAAACTCTGCAGGGCTCCGGCCCTCCAGGAATTGACTTTGACACCCCTGCCTTAAAGGGATAGTTCACCCAAACATTTTAATTTACTCTAATTAAGTGGTTATAGAACTTAGTTTGTTTTTCCTATGATGCAAGTCAATGGTTACAGATTTACAACATTTCCTAAGGAATGGATAATCTTGAATTGACATTGATGCTGAATTGCTGTATAGTGCTGTTACCCATGATGCCGTCACTGGAGCTGATGGGTGGTGTGTGGTTGGGAACGCCGTAACCTGCAGGAACCGAGTGGAAGCTGGAGGGTAAATTGACTTCGCTGCCGTGAAGAGGATAATTCTGCGGAGACACTGGCAGTGGCTGACGCTTCTGCAGACACACAGCACAAACACAATATTACATATGTAAGAAATAATTAATAAAGAGATGTTGAGTTATGGAGTTTACATGTTCTCCCTGCGTTCGCGTGGGTTTCCTCCGGGTGCTCCGGTTTCCCCCACAGTCCAAAGACATGCAGTACAGGTGAATTGGGTAGGCTAAATTGTCCGTACTGTATGTGTGTGAATGAGTGTGTGTGGAAATTCCCAGAGATGGGTTGCGGCTGGAAGGGCATCCGCCGCGTAAAATCGTGCTGGATAAGTTGGGGGTTCATTCCACTGTGGCGACCCCGCGAGGGACAAAGCCGACAAGAAAATGAATGAATGAATGAATGTTGAGTTATTAGGTGGCATGGTGGCTCAGTGGTTAGCACTGTGGCCTCACAGCAAGGTCACTGGTTCGAGCCCCGGCTGGGTCAGTTGGCACGTTCTCCTCCAGGTGCTCCGGTTTCCCCCACAGTCCAAACACATGCACTATAGGGGAATTGATGAACTAAATTGGCCGTAGTGTATAAGTGGTGTGTGTGAATGTGAGTGTGTATGGGTGTTTTTCCCAGTACAGTTGCAGCTGGAAGGGCTGTGTAAAACATGTGCTGGATAAGTTGGTGGTTCATTCTGAGGTGGCGACCCCTGAAAGGGACTAAGCCAAAGGAAAATGAATGAATGTCGAGTTATTACCCATATAACCAGGCCCACATGGAATTGGTGCATCCATATAACTGCAGATTTTTTTAGCACATCATGAATCGGTTTATTTACTTATGTAAACGTACAGTTGAAGTCAAAATTATTTGCCCTCCTGTTAATATTTATTTTACTTCTTCAAATATTTCCCAAATTATGTTGAACAGATTCAGGAATTTCTCACAGTATTTCCTATAATATTTGTTCTTCTGGAGAAAGTCTTATTTGTTTTATTTCGGCTAGAACAAAAGCCGTTTTTAATTGTTTTAAAGCCATTTTAAGGTCAATATTATTATCCCCCGTAAGCAATATTAGTCTTGTATCGTCTACAGAACAAACCACTGTTATACAATGATCTAATTACACTAACTTGCCTAATTAACCTAGTTAAGCCTTTAAATGTCACTTTGAGCTGAATACTAGTATCTTGAAGAATATCTAGTCAAATATTATTTACTGTCATCATGGCAAAGACAAAATAAATCAGTTATTAGAAATGAGTTATTAAAACTATGTTCAGAAATGTGCTGGAAAACTCTTCTTTCCATTAAACAGAAATTGGGGAAAAACTATACAGGGGGGGCTAAAAATTCCACTTCAACTGTATATTTACTCAGTTTTTAATGTCAGTAATATTAACAACTAATATGCAAATGTGTATATGGTTTATGTACAATAGAGTCTGTAAAGTAATATTTTCTGCCTTTTAGTAGATATATTATATAAGAGACTTGCTTTGTTTACCAATCGAGTGATTCTAATTGAATTTGCATTCCAAACCTTTAATAAACGTGAAAACGTTTTTTTATTTAATCTTTTAAGCTCTTAATTACTATATTCCCAAACTTATTGCACAAAATCTGCACATTTATGCTCAACATTTTGCGCAAGAATATCCACAGATTCTGTCTGGCTGCCCATAACCACGGGTGTGCATTATGCTCTAATAATTCCATGGCCATAAATTGCATTATTCTGCTTATAGTCCAGCTGCAGGCACTGTTCAGATGTTGTATTTCAGACATTTGTCCTCAAACTGCTCCTGTATGTAGGACTAGCTTCTTACTAGGGGTTGCACAGACTAGTCATTGAGCAAGATTGAGCATCTTTTTGACCCGCACTATTAAAGCGGTAAAATATGCATTTGAGCAGGACTCCGACAGAGTAGGCTTATAGCATTTGTCCTTTGTGCATTATGCTGTTATAAAATAACTTCCCATTTTGCACTAAAAATATTAGTATATTTGTTACATTCTTGGCGACACGGTGGCGCAGTGGGTAGCACTGTCACCTTACAGAAAGAAGGTCACTGGTTCGAGTCTCGGGGGTTTGCATGCTTTCCCCATGTTAGCGAGGGTTTCCTCCGGGTGCTCCGGTTTTCCCCACAGAACAAACACATGTGCTATAGGGCAACTGATTTACTAAATTGGCCGTAGTGTATGAGTGTGTGTGAATAAGTGTGTATGGGTGTTTCCCAGTACTAGGTTGCAGCTGGAAGGGTGTCCACTGCGTAAAACATATGCTGTATAAATTGCGGTTTATTCCGCTTTGGCGACCCCTGAAATGGACTAAGACGAATAGAAAATAAATCAATCAATCAGTGTGTTGACTGCATTTATTTTGCAGTAAAATTTGCCTTATGTTGCATTAACAAAATGAACGCTGTTAACGATGCATTTGTTTTGCACTAACAATAGTCATTGGTAATGTTGCATTGTTTTCGCAACACGTTACGGTGTGTCAAACAGCATGTGAATATATTTTTCTTGCACGCAAATATTAAATTGTGCTATGTTGCAAAATATTAGGATTTTGTGTTTTATTGATGACATCACGAGTGACTAGTCGACGTTGACTTTAAAGAGCCCCTATTATGGGTTTTTTAAATGACCATCCATGCAGTGTGTAACAGAACTAAACGAATGGAAACATCCAGCTGAGGTTTATATCTGAAAGCACAACATGTTTAAAACTATTGATTCTACTGAGCTGACTTAGGGTGCTTTCACATATGTGGTTCGGTTCATTTGGTCCGGACCAAAGGCAACAAATGATAATTTGTAGCATTTTTCTGCCGTTTTGGGTCCCTTTCACACCACACTCATTGCTTTGGTCCGAACCAGTTGAAACGAACCAAATTGCAGTCATGTGACAAAATCTACATCACTCACTGGCCAGATGTTATTGAACGCATTTCCTAAACTGCTTTTCAATTGGTCAGAATTCACGTGGAACTACCGCAAATAAACAAACCGGCAGACACACAATGTCGCTGCGCTGGCTGACGCAGTATCCCTGGTCGTAGTATACTATGTAGTTTGTATGCATCACTTTAGACAAACTATACATTTCGAGAATGAAGGGCGGCTGCGGCTGGAAAACAATGTTTTAATGCATTGCAATCGGTGAAAGCATTAGGAGAAGGCGTGAAATAATTTAGCTAAACTGCGACATGGTCATCTTTCGGAAATATCACCAATGATCCATCAGGTAATGTTTCTCCCTCTCTCTCTCTCTCTCTCTCTCTGTTTAAAACTGTTGGTAAAGCGCTGTCAACAAATATTTTTCCTCCAAACCCCATAAGATAGACAGCGCATCGCACTACGGCAGCTGGATTAGTCCAAAAAGGCGCAGTACTTTTTGCGGTTGGGTGTGTTTATTTTGGATCACGTTCTCACCACAAATGAACCGCTCCAGGGTTCGTTTGAAAGCGTACCGAGACCACCTCTTCAAGCAGGTCTCGGTACGCTTTTTTGGTGCGCTTTTGGTCCGCACCCGAGTGCGATTGCTAACTTCTCACTTGCCCAAACGAACCGCACCAAGAGGGAAAACGAACTCTAGGGCGATTCAACCCAACTAAATAAGGCAGGTGTGAAAGCACCCTTAGAATCAAATGAAGGATTCATTCTTTGTTCGGATCTTTTGCCTGCAGGCGTCAACGTGGGACATCGCCAAATATGAAGTGCCGGATCCGGTAAAGAGCGAACGTCCCTTTCCCTTCAAACACTAGCAGAGTGTGAGGGATTATGGGATTGATCATGACGCAAAGATTACTATCACTGAGAGATGGCCAGACATGCGGCTGAGGGGAATAAAGGGTTAAAGTTAATTTTCACAACAATACCACAGTATAGCCAACCGTGTGCCGTGTTTGTTCCTGTCATTTTTCTGATAATCGATACAATAACCTGCGCTGCAGTGCGGGACTCACCGGCTGTTTGTTATTAAAGGAAGGATCAGCAAAGACTACTTATGTATGGGACTTTGTCAGTAACCGTTACAGAGTTTGTATGGACCAGTTTCTTCTTCTCCTTCCTACACAAGGTGTAATGTGATAAAATTTGTTACTTCATTTTCTGTAGTTTGCAAAATATGTATTTATTAGTGTGTTGTAACCTGTAATCGCTCCACGCAGCTTGTAATCACTTATCTATTATAGATCAGTGCCTGTACTGTATCTCTCAGGTTAAATCTTTATGGGGCTCTTCACATATTGCGTCCAAAATCTCGATGCATGCTTCGTCCTTTACTGATTTAAATGCGTTTTTTGCTTGCAATCCTCTGCCGTTTGTCTTTGCTATGGCCAACAATAGCTGTTCTAACACACACATGGCGTAGTCAATTTTCAAAATAGTTCAACTTTTGCCACTGTGTGGATTAATACTGCTGTGTGTCGCTGTTATTACTTGGGGTTGTGGTTAAGAATAGAGGAATATGCTGGTGTTTAACTGCATTGCTTTAATGTATTCCTGTGTTGGCCTCACACTCTGTGCTCTGACCACTTCATAGCCATGGTAGGCGTTTCTCTGTCTTGCGCTGAACCCAGTCGACCAATCACAACAGACTAAGTCACTGGACCTAACACAAAGGAGGCATTTGGGAACAAATGAATCTCTGAACAAATCATATGGGAGTCGTTGGGATAATTCAGTAAAAATAAATGCAGATTATAAGACAATGAACGTGTTTTTTGACCTTGCATGCATATCAGCCTGTTGTTGGAGACCCCCAAAACCAAAATATGAGCTTTTATAATGCATAATAGGGGCACTTTGATAATGTAATTAAAAAAAAGTAATAACTAAAGTAATTCAGCCCCTATTTCTTCCACATCTCATCTCCTCCAAAGCCGTCTGTTGTGTCTTGATGCGATTTTTGACTGTTGCAGCTGTGAAATATCTGATAATCATTTAGCATATTGATATGGAGCTCTAATGCGCTCAAAACCTGCCGGAACTACTTCAGCTGAAAATAATGGCACACCTTAGAATGCTCATCAGCCCATCAGAATCAAGCATTCGACAGAAACATCCTGTGTGTTATTTAATTTGATTGGCCGTAAAATTAAATGAATTGAATATATTTGGCCATAACAGAACGTCTCGTCTTTGACCCTCATATATGTAGTATTTCTCATCCGCTGGTTCAGCATCAGGAATGTTTGATTGCTTTTCCACATGAAGCTCTGAAGTAATTAACTGCATTTTTCTCTGTGGTTTCTGGCTCATCAGAAAGGAAAAAAATATCTAGATGACTCCATTAGGAGATATTTTTTGACCAAATGAATCTGAGATCATGCTGGTATTTTAGAAACTTGAATTGAATCCCAAAAACACATTTATAGATGAGCTCACCTGTGGGTTTATGAAGTTGCTCATGACCGGAGAATATCCAGACTGACCCCAATGATCCGGAAGTCCCTCTGAAAACAAAAAACAAGACCAGATTCAAGACCAAAACAAAAAAAACGAGATCCACATATCAACAGCTTGAAGAAAATACTGATCTTACATTACTTCAAGATATAAAATAAACAGATATGAATTACTGAATTTTATTCATCTCATTGTGTGAAAAGAAAGTGCAGTGATTTGCAGATATTCATTCATTAATTTTATTTTTGGCTTAGTCCCTTTACTTATCTGGGGTCGCCACAGCGGAATGAACCGCCAACTTATCCAGCATATGTTTTACACAGCGGATGCCGTTCCAGCTGCAACCATACCCGTCAACCCTCCCGTTTTTCCTGAGATTTTCCCGTATTTTACAGTTCTATCCCGCTATCATCCCGTAAAGGTATTTTCCAGTATTCCTCCCGTATTTTTAGTCTTTCTCTGAAGGGTGGCAAATAAACATTAAAGAGCAGAGCCTCCCTATACGCAACCCATACCGCCAAACCACCAGGGGCCGCCCTTGCTCTTAAATGTTAGTCTGTTCTGTGCTTTCGCTTTGTTTAGGCATGAAAACACTTTGAAATAAATATAAAACCCGCGGGATTCTCTTGCCTTTTCATTACAGGTGCCGTATCCCCTTCATATGCACTCCTCAAAACAGTCATATAGCGGTGCGTGACTGTCAGCTGACGCGCTCCATAGTGATAAATAGAGGCTGTTTCCCAAACGGATTCTGTACACGCGATTTGAAGCGGTGGCTGGGTTTTGGGTGCGTGTTAAACAGACATATACACATAATTAATAATAATAATATCTAAAGATGTCGATCTTGGTGGGGTTTTTTTTCAAACACACCTAATTTTGTCCTAAATGAGCATAAAAAGATAGGAAACCAATTGAATGCTTTCTTTATAACGTTAGATGGTTGCATTTTAAAGTGACACTGTTATTTAATGTAATCAAACAAAAAAATCTAAATAATAGGAGATTCATCCGTTGCTCTTTAATCAGAATGTGTAAGTTGAAGAAATGGCAAATGAGATTTGATAGCTTGAATTTATTTTATTATAATAGCTATTAATTTTAATCAGCTGAACTGTTTGCTAATTTATTTGCTGCTAATGTACACTATTTATTTTTTGTAAATAATAATAATAATAATAATAATAATAATAATAATAAAACATATTACTGACCATTTAACTGTTTATTTACAATGAAACAGCTCCAAATGAACATATTTAGTAATTTGGGGATTTTTTTAAGGGGGGTTGGAGTAATCCCTTATTATGGTGGGCATATCCCTTATTTTCACATCCCAATGTTGACAGGTATGGCTGCAATCAATCACTGAGAAACATCCATACACACTCATTTACACACATACACTACGGACAATTTAGCCTATCCAGCTCACCTATACCACATGTTTTTTCTGCCTTTTTATATTTCCTATCTGGATATATACAAATTAAATATTTTTAGATTTCATATTTTGTCTATTAAGGTACATATTTGACAACACCACAATTAATTTATATAAAAGCAGGCTGAAATTATGTTTCATATCTACAGCAATATTTGTTTATTTGCTCCAACATGAACTGAAACTGATTTGGTTTGATTTGGTATAATTTAGATACTGTTGTAGTTTTGTTTTTTAAAAATATTCATTTCTAAAATGGGTGCACTCAATTATGCTGTGCACTGTATAAATAATTTGTCTAAGTAAGAAAAAAATGCTTTGTTTTAAGCTTTTTGATAACTATAATCACACTGAAACAACCTGAATGAAATATTTAAAAGTTTTAATGAATAAATAATAAATATATATGAAATGTTAATATAGAAACGCATGCAGCAATCTGGAAATCATAATTATTTTAAAAGGGAAAAAAGAGATGTATACAAAATTGATAAATCAATACAAGATCAATACAAAATTTATTTAAAATATATATATAATTATGCAGTACACTGTATATATGATTGGTCTATTCAAGACAAATGATTAAAGTTATGCTTTTGGATAAATATAATTTTACTGAAACACCATCTGAATGAAATATTTAAATATTTTTAGTACTATTATTTAAATAAAAATATAAATACATAATAAATATAAATAAAATATTTTTTTATTTTAGTTTTCACTAATAAATATTACATATTAAATGTTTACATAAAAATGCATGCAGCAACCTAGAAATCATAATCATTAAAAAAAGAATTAAAACTACAAAATAAATAAATATAAAATAATAATAATAAATTAAAAATAAAATATATTCAAAAAAATTTAATTTAAATAAAATAAATTTAAATGAAAATTTAAATGTTTTAATGAAGTTTTCACTAAATTAATACATATTAAACGTTTACATAAAAATGAACGCAGCAATCTAAAAATGCATAAGAACTTCTAAATAAATAAATTAATATATATATATATATATATATATATTTATATATATATATATATAAATATATATATATTAATATATATATATATTAATATATTAATATATATATATATATATATATATATATATTTATATATATATATATATTTATATATATATATATATATATTAATATATATATATATATTAATATATATATATATATATATATATATATATATATATATATATATATATATATATATAAATATATTAAATAAATTATATAAATATATTAAATAAATTATATAAATATATATAATAAATTAAAATAAAATAGAAATAAAAATACATTTTAATAAAATATAATACAAATAAAAATAAAATATTCCCAAACCTTGCACATTAAAAAAGCCTGGATAAAGGTTTCCAGGTTTAGATCCGGGGTATCCGGCGCTGTCCTGGTTATAATCCTCGCCGGTGGAGCCTGGATACGCCTGAAAACAGAGGGAAGAAAAGCTGAATTGAGCTCTTGAATGCAATGTGATCATCCAGAAGATGTGGTTTTGCTTCAGCCACAGAATGTCTGCATGTGCATTAAATTAGGAAACATTCATCCCAGATCAGAGAACCAATCCTGACTCATGGGAAAGTCCAAAATTAGGACACAGACTAAAATAAAAACATACAGAAGATCCAGAATAACCCTGAAAGGAAAGCTAACATTACTGGAACATACTACAATTTTAGTTAAATATATATATATATTTTTCATATTCATCCATTTTTCTTCAGCTTAGTCCCTTTATTCATCAGAGGTCGCCACAGTGGAATGAATCACCAACTATTCTGGCATATGTTTTACACATCGGAGCTTAAACATCCCTTCCAGCTGCAACCCAGTACTGGGAAACATCCATACACACTCATTCACACACACACTCATACACTACGGCCAAGTTAGCGCATGTGTTTGGACTGTGGGGGAAACCGAAGCACCCAGAAGAAAACCCATGCCAACACGGGGAGAACATGCAAATTCCACACAGAAATGTCAACTGACCCAGCTGGGACTCGAACCAGCAACCTTCTTGCTGTGAGGCCACAGTGCTAACCACTGAGCCACCGTGTCCCCCCTTTTCATATACAGTTGAAGGCAAAATTATTAGCACATAACATTTTGATATATTTTTGATATATTTAGTGCTCATTTAACGGAGCAATTTTTTCTTCTGGGGAAAGTCTTTCTCTTTTAGTTTACATTTATATATTATACATTTTCATTTAATTTTAAATACTAAACTAAATACTCAATTCAAGTTTATTTTTATGGCACTTTTCACAATGACTATCCTTTTAAAGCAGCTTAACAAAATGTATAAAATACCAAATACTAAATCTAAAAAATAAATTAATAAAAAGTTGACATCTTAAAAAGGTGTCTTTTAATAAAGTTTACAATAATATAAAAATAAATCATGTTAATCTAAATGGTTTATACAAGTTACTTTTCTAAATGACATGTTCATTTAGTTTTGTGCACTAAAATAAACATGAAATGCAATAAATGAAATATAAATTAATGAAACAATAGACATCTTAATAAACAAAATAGTGCTTTAACTTAAATTACAAAAATAACAATACAAATATAATGCATGTAAAATTAAATACAAGATAACAAACAAATTTAATTACTTGCCAAAAAGACATTTTCAATTAGTTTTATGCATTAAAACAACTAAAACTGAAAAATAAATTACAAATAAAATCCTAAAAATAAAAGTGATTATATAATATATATATAATAAGAATAATAATAATAATAATTTAAAAATGCGGGGCAACAGAGTGGCTTAGTGGTTAGCACTGTGGCATCACAGCAAGAAGGTCGCTGGTTCGAGTCCTGGATAGGTCAGTCGGCATTTCTGTGTGGAGTTTGCATGTTCTCCCCGTGTTGGCGTGGGTTTCCTCCGGTTGCTCCGTTTTTTTTTGTGTGAATGTGAGAGTGTATGGATGTTTCCCAGTACTGGGTTACAGCTGGAAGGGCATCCGCTGCATAAAACATATGCAGGAATAGTTGGCGGTTCATTTTGCCGTGGAGACCCCTGATAAATAAGGGACTAAGCCAAAGGAAAATGAATGATTGAATAACAAATATATAATAATAATAATAATAATAATAATTAGAAATAATGAATATAGGCATCTTAAAAACAAAAATAGTTCTTTAAATAAAATTATGAAAATAATACAACTATAATGCATGTTAAATTAAAAATAAGATAACCAAAAAATTAAGTTACTCGCCAAAACAACATTTTAATGTAGTTTTATGTATTAAAACAACTAAAACTGAAAAATAAATACAAATAAAATCGTAAAATAAAAGAGATTGTACGTATAATATATATATATATAAAATTATACAATGTGTATTTTCATTGGTACATCAATAATGATGCACTTTCTTAAAAATATTCAAGTATGCCTGACATTAAGAATGAAACATAATATATTTAATACTATAACTGAAATATAAATGAATGAAAATTAGAGATCTTAAAAACAAAAATAGTCCTTTATATAAAATTATAAAAACAATAAAAATATAATGCATGTAAAATTAAAAGATTAAAAGATAAAAAAAATTAATTGACCTGCCAAAATGACATTTTCAGGTAGTTTTATGTATTAACAACTAAAAAATAAATGAATAAAAATAAAATCTTAAAAATAAGTGATTATATAACTATAATAATGATAATTATAATGTAATCATAATAATAATACCATCATATATAATAATATAATAATAATATCAAATATAATAATAATAAAAATATATACAGCGTGTATTTTCACAGGTAAATCAATAATTTTATACTTTCTTAAAAACATTAAAATATGCTTGACATTAAGGATGAATCATAATACATTTAATAACTAGCATTCTTGCCCAAAATCTCCAGCTGTTTTTGTCAAATAATAAAGCTCCCAATTTGAAGCAACTGATTAAAAAGAGCTTTTTTTTCATTATTAATAAAGTCTACTTCTTTGTTGAGGCATTTAACATTTAGTGCACTTCTTTTTCCTCAGGTAATCATACACAAAGACGTCACGAAACAAAAGAAAACAACAACAACGCACGCCTGTCTAACTGTGAAAGAGTGTTAATATTATAAACACCAGCAAATTACAAGCCAATTAAACACAACAAAGAGGTGAAATATAAGCAGCGTTCCAGCGATCTGATGTCAATGATGGAGAAAGAAGCCAAAGAAAAGCATCAAGCAGAAATAAAGCTGAAGAAGATGCATGAACACAAGAAAGAGAGAGAGAGAGAGAGAGAGAGAGAGAGAGAGAGAGAGAGAGAGAGAGAGAGAAATGAGGAGTGAGAGAGACTCTTTCCCAATTACAGAGCCATCTGTCCAATACTGGAGTCCAGCCAACAAAACCGACAGCTGGAGACTCAGAGAAGCAGACCACCAATACAGAGAGAAGCAATGAAAAATACTGAGAGCATGAATAAAGATGCGGAGAGGAGAAAACAAAAATACATTTGATGAGCATGAGAGACAAGAACTGCAATGTTAAAGAGCAACGCTTTCCTCTCTTTGCTTTAGCTCCTTGTTTCTTGTGTTTGTATATTTATATACAGCTGAAGTCAGAATTGTTAGCCCTCCTGAATTATTAGCCTCCTGTATGTTTTTGCTTAATGAAGAGATTTTTTTCAAGACATTTCAAAACATAATAGTTTTAATAACTCATTTCTAATAACTGATCAAATAATAGTATAATATCAAATAATATTTGACTAGATATTCTTCAAGACACTAGTATTCAGCTTAAAGTGACATTTAAAGGCTTAACTAGGTTAATTAGGGTAAAGTTAGGGTAATTAGGCAAGTCATTGTATAAATGTGGTTTGTTCTGTAGACGATACAAAATAAATATAGCTTAAAATCCGGTGCACACCGGGACGCTTTGCTTGCGTTTTCCGTCAACGTTTAACACCTCGTGACTAAATAAAGGGCAGCAATGTGATCGTGCACACCAACGCGCAAAATGCCAGGCGTAAAAGCGTCATTTTTTAAAGGGCCACGAAACCCCCTGTCTTAGTAGGGTGTTTTCACACCTCTAGTTTGGAAATAAAGTCAGGAAAGTGGGCGTGTCCAGTTTTGTTTAGGAGGGAAAGAGGAAACGATTTGCAAATATGGGAGTTTCCATTTGGGCACGCACTGATTTTTACAGAGGCGAGGCAAAACAAACACACAGTGACTGAGAGAAAGAGAGTGACTGTGTTTACATGGACATCAGTAATCGAAGTATTTGCCAAATTATTAATTTGTCGACTTTAACTGCAGTTTGGCACTTTCACTTTTTATTCAGGAACATTTCCTGCATGCCCCCCAGTGACAAACCAGATATGGAAAGCGAGGAACTGCTGGAGAGTGGAGTTTTAATGGAGTGTTTGATACCACACGGCAAATGGGAGAAAAAAATCCTCTGCATTTCTCAGTAACTTAGATGCACTCGGTAGGTAGCGTCAGAAAGCCGTGTGTGTATAGACTATCCTGTCACAAAATGCGGCGAAAATTTTACACGACAGTAAGAGTTTAATTACTGTGTTTACATGTTTATACTCGGAGAGCAGCATTTACAGTGGATCTTTCAGTCTATAATATTGTACTATAATTAGGGGTGTCAAAATTAATTGTTTCTTCGGTGCACCGCCATGCAGACGCGGACAATTCGGTATTGGTTCAGTAATAATCATAACCGGTTATTGTGTACTGACGTCATTTATCTCATATCCGTTATGTCTCTGTAGCTTACTATGGCGAGCGCAAGTATTTAAAACACTTCAACTACTTAAAAAAAAAAAAATCAGAAAATGTGCACAATTTCACTGCGTGTGTGTTTACTGAACAGTCTTTCACTGACACTTACAGCAGAAGCCCCTATTTCACTGCGATTGAGAAAATGAAAGTACTCCTTTTCTCTCTCTCACTGTGGCCCATTTGACCTGCTGGCGTGACTTTTCTTCTCCTCTCGGCTGTTACAGTGTTACTTCTGGATACAGACTCGAGCGAGTGTCTGCACTTTCCCCCGCGTCTATCATGGATCCAGTGCCATGGATCAGCTGTGATCGCCGCTGCCGTGTATCAGTGTTTATCATCGGTGCAGAGCGCCAGCTCGTAAGAGCCAATCGCAGATCTTTATGTTGAGCGCGTGACCAATCAAAGGGGTGTAAGAAAGAAATCGCCAGACAAGGCTCAGAAAGCGAGCAGCATATTTATATTTGTTTATTTGCTATAAATGCTCGGGTTGTTCTGTGCATGTACTTGAGTTTTTAAAGGTACAGTTTATATATCTGACTGTTTGCATTAAAGGACAAAATTGTATTACAAATAGTATATAAATATATTTATACATTTTAATACAAGAATTGCTGTGCTGTGAAGAAAATATAAAATTGCGTTTTGAAAGCATCGTCAATGCACCGTGATGCACAGAGATATCGAATTGAACCAAATCGATGGCATGATAATCGTAACCAAATCGAACCGTGAGACCAGTGTAGGTTCACACCTCTAACTATAATATTGCAGTGATATTAACATACTGTAAACTTAGTAACTAAATCATTTTGACTAAGGTATGTCTTTAAAAACTGAAAGAGCACTGCTGACGTTACGAACTAACTTTGCAATCTGAATGAACAAACAAAGGGCACTGATCACACACACACTTACCAAATCTGTAGACACAGGACAATCACACTGGAGCCGTGTCTTTTTTTAAAAGGGGACGAGCGGCAAATCTGGATTTCATCATTTCCAGATGTGAAAAGCTCTCAGGTAAAAATGTTCCTTACAAACGTATTTCTGTCACGTGTCGCGTGCACTGTAATCCACACGTGAGTCCAGCTGCGCTTTCATATCGGGAAAATGCAAACAAAACCTTCATTGCAGCACAATAATAAATGCAACACTGACAACTCGTGTCTCCAAATTCTCGTTCTTTCACTTGTTTTGGCAACACAACGTGGCGTCTCTCTGTCATCTGTACATTGTAACAGGTAAAACAGTCTCCGAAGCTATCATGCATATTAATGAAGTTGCACGTCATACACAATAGAATGTGCTGATTGGTTTTAACAAAGTCTTTCTCATGAATTAATGCCGCACACTCAGTGACGTCACAATGTTTTCGCCGGTACACATCTACTCTCCACGCTGGATTTACACGCAAGTATCTCATGGCCGTGACGCAGCTTCAAAAATTTGTTTCAAATCGGAAGAACAAATTTGCTCAAAATAACGCAAAAACAAACAATTTTCACTTTTTAGTGCGATGTATGTGTCCTAATAGTGTTTATAGCAGCGTGGGACACAGATATGACTGTCAACAGCTCAACACATGTGTTTTGGGGTTTCGTGACCCTTTAAGAAACGCCTCATGCTCGTTTTTTTGTTTTGACGCACAGAGTCACCAATCACCTTCTCCACCAATCAGATTGGCACTTTTGTTCACGTGCATGGAGCTACTGAAGTTACAGTAGACATCACTTGGAGGAACACAAAACGCGAGCGCACATTGAAGATGCCCAGAGGTGATATGAACGTGGAGCTGCTTATTGCACTGGTGAACAATAATCATTTCCTCATCACTAAAGCTGGAGCTGCTACATGAACCATCCATGCTTGTTCGAATCGCCAGTAACTTTAACAACAAGCGTGTCAACTTTCTGTCTTCTTTTGTGTTAAAAAGAGAGTGTCAGAAGCTTAAAGTTGTGTAGGGCCATCTAACATCAAGGAGTGATTTTGCATACTCTTCTGCTCGACGGCAGTAAAAAAAATCGCTTGGGTTTGAATCTGGAAAAATGTCTCGATAAACGCTGATGATAAACGCAAACGAAAAGCGTCCCGGTGTGTACAAGCCTTAAGGGGGCTAATAATATTGACCTTAAAATGGCTTTAAAAAAAATAAATATAAATATTTTTATTCTAGCCGAAATAAAACAATTAGGACTATCTACAGAAGAAAAAACATTAGAGGAAACACTGTGAAAAATTCTTTAATATGTTCAACATCATTTGAAAAATATTTGAAAAAAAATAATTCACAGAGGGCAAATAATTTTGACTTCAACTACACTACCTGACAATAGTCTTGTGGCCTATGCAAGTTTTAGGAACGGTAAATAATAACTTGACTTCTAGTTGATCATTTGGTAACAGAAGTGTCTTATATGAAAGGCAAAGGCCTCTAGACGACGCTTATTTGAGCACAATAAAATATGATCATGGCTTGATTGTGAATGATTTCATTAGGACAGTAAGGTCTGACTCTGCTTAGACAAAAGTCTTGTGACTGAACAGAAATAATGTCCAGTATAGAATATAAAGTGATGCTGCAGTGGAAACAGAATGAATATTGTGTCTGACTCCATCATGAGCTTGGAGGACTGCATCATACATCTCAACTCAAATCACTTATTAATAAAGTCATCTGGAATGGCAAAGAAAGCGTTCCTGCAGGACTCCCAGAGTTCATCAAGATTCTTTGTGTTCATCTTCAATGCCTCCTCCATCTTACCCTAGACATGCTCAATAATGTTCATCTCTGGTGACTGGGCTGGCCAGTCCTGGAGCACCTTGACCTTCTTTGCTTTCAGGAGCTTTGATGTGGAGGCTGAAGTATGAGGAGCGCTATCCTGCTGGAGAACTGTCCCTCTCCTGTGGTTTGTAATGTTATGGGCAGCACAAATGTCTTGATACCTCAGGCTGTTGATCATCCACTCTGCAGATCTCTCGCACGCCCCCATACTGACTGGAACCCCAAACCATGATTTCTCCTTCACCAAACTTGACTGATTTCTATGAGAATCTTGGCTCCATGCTGGTTCCAGTAGGTCTTCTCCAGTATTTGTGGTGATTGGGATGCAGATCAACAGATGATCCAGAAAAATCCACCTCTCTGCCACTTTACAAATGATCAACTAGAAGTCAAGACTTTTGTCAGGTAGTGTAAATATGAGATGTATATTTGATGTTATTATGTTTGTTTTTTTAAATGTGACTTTTAAACATTCTACAGATGAAAAACAGCTCTTTTTGGCTAATTTTGGCACATTTTACAGGGATGTTGATTAATGTGCATTGTCCCTTCAAGCAAATAAACTAAAACTAGTATGTGGTATTCTAAAGAGTCCTAATATTATGCTGGAGTCGCCTATAACAGATTTAAACACACCTAAGGTCAGAAAACATTGCAATTTTTAAAATGGGTTTAGCATTACAGTCATTTTGTGAGGATTTTGATTCAGTTCATTCGAATCACTAAAGAGTTTAAGGTCTGATGACTGACTGAATTGTTTTAATATTTGCATAAACTTAAAGGGACACAAACATTTGTTTAATTAACCCTTTTTCACTTCAGCAACAATCTGACAAGTGTCTTTAAAATGAGACCAAGCTTACATATACACGCTAAAGTGTTGAAGATTGGCATTTAAGTTGAACATTAAATTTAGGATGACAGTTAAGGGGTTAAAATGAAAGAAAGGAGGAAACAAAATACATAAAAGTGCATTAAAGGGACCTATTATACAAAAATATAAACACAGTTGTGTGTCAGCAGTGTGTGAATATAAGCAGCTTCTAATGGTAAAAAGTTATTAACTGTATTGTTTATAATCAGACTTGTTAAAGGAAACACTTTGATTGACATTCTCTCTTTGTATGTGTCATCAGAGGGGGAAAGCCCTGCCCACTTGTGACTATCTCTCCTTCATTAGCATAGTCTTGTTTTTGATGCAGAAACACAGGTGATTGTAGCTCCGCCCTCTTTTGAAAAGAGCACAATCTCATTTGAATTTAAAGTCACAGTCACCAAAATGCCACAATTAGGATCAAAGCCTAAAAGGGTCAGTTTCAGAGAGTTAGAGAACATCATCTGTGTGCTATTTTGAGCTGAAACTTCACACACTCTAGAGACATCAGAGACGCATTTTACATCTTGAAGAATAAAGCATAATTAGACTTTAAAACCATTGAAGAGGAAGAGAACATCCGCAGACTCTCATCATACAGGAACTACAGGTTCAGTGAGCTTGTACTAAGTATGTTGAGTGCACACTACATAGGGTGCATGTATGTGTGTGTGTTTTGGGTCAGACATCAGCATGATAATCTGAGCTCAGACACTCACCGATATGGACGTCGGCAGGCCGTGAGGAACCTTCCTCTTTTTGGGCAGTGGATCTGAAAGGAAAACAGCATTAGGAAGCCGTCCAGACTATAATTGGATGCCAAAGGCTTTTAAAGTCTGATTTACACTAAAGCCGACATGATTGATGAGCTGATGCAAAGATGTCGCACGCTCTTTAAAAACACACACATTTTCATGAGGGACTCTGTGTTTCTATCATATGTGCCCTTAAACTACAATACATGAGAGAAAACATTACATAATATTGAAAATGATACAACAACACACAGTAATGAACGCTTGTTTTATCATATATTGAAGCCACACGGTCAATTAATGTATGCTTAATAAAAAAAACAAAAAAAAAAACACTATAGACTAATTTCATGCAGCCGCCATTTTAAACAGCGAAATCGAGGCTGCGGTGGAAGGAAAGCTGGAAGTATTGCCTGAGTCACACAGGAATATTGTGTACCTGGCTGTATATCTAATCAGCGAAGAGAAAGTGACACAAATGTATCATTTCACCGCCTTCCGAGTGACCCGAAGGTCCATTCTGAATGAATAATGAAAATAAAAAAGGATATCAGACCTCATTTTTTAACTAAGTTAAGGGAAATGGCTCTACTTAGCTAACGTTTTCTTTCCCAAACACACATTTTAGATGCCATTCATCAAACTCAAGTTAATGAACTGAGTCTTTCACTATATTAGACTTGCCACGATACAAAATTTCAGTACTAAAATAAAAAAAAACGTCCATTAAGCACTTTTAAGCATTGTTGATGCCGTAATATAAAATATATTATATATAAAAATAATATATAAATATTTATATATAATATATGAATAAAAAAAGTACAATATATTAATAAAAAAATTATATAATAAATAAATAAATAAATAAATAAATAAATAAAAATATATATATAATATGAATTAATAGCCCCCCGTTTATTTTTTTCCACAATCTCGGTTTACCGGAGAGAAGACTTTCTCAACACATTTCTAATCATAATAGTTTTAATAACTCATCTCTAATAACTGATTTATTTTATCTTTGCCATGATGACAGTAAATAATATTAGACTAGATATTCTTCAAGACACTTTTATACAGCTTAAAGTGACATTTAAAGGCTTAACTAGGTTAATTAGGGTAACTAGGCAGGTTAGGGTAATTAGGCAAGTTATTGTATAATGATGGTTTGTTCTGTAGACTATTGAAAACATATATAGCTTAGAGGGGCTAATAATATTGACCTTAAAATGGGTTTAACACAATTAGAAACTGCTTTTATTCTAGCCGAAATAAAACTATATTTTTTCTTCTGGAGAAAGTTTTATTTATCAGACATACTGTGAAACTTAATAAGTTAATAATTCTGACTTCAACTGTATGTACATACTAATATATATATATATATATATATATATATATATATATATATATATATATGTATATATATATATATATATATATATATATATATATATATATATATATATATATAGTTTACTTTAAAATGAAGAAATAACCAATTTTAGTGGAATGTTTACTCAATTTTATTATACTTCATATTGTTTATTGTTTGTAATATGATTATGTTATGGCGCTTTGAGTTTTTGTAGCGCTTTGGGTTTTAGAAAAACGCATTATAAATAAAACATATTATTATTATTATTATTATTATTTTATATTAATAAAAACCAGCAACAATCAAGAATGCATGATAATATGCTGTCATGACTCTGCAATCAATAAATGTGACTATAATGGAAGTCAATGAGGCAAAAACAGCACTCACATAACCAAAGGGGAGTCAATTTGAACAATACACAAGGGTTAAACATTCCCTTCGCACATCTGACTGCTAGTTTTTAATGATAAAATTGTATACATGAAGTAAAAAAGAAAATTGTGAATAAAACTGGGAAATCAAACTGAAGTGAATCATTGACATGATAGTCTTAACTGAACCGTGAGGCCAGTGTAGGTTCATACCCGACACAATTGAGGCAAATCTGCACATTCACAGCAAACAATGGTAATCCACCTCTATTCTCGCGCTTGCATTGATTTGTATGCCATTTACTTGTGCAAATACTTCATTCTGCATTTGGTGTGAACCCAGCATAAACGGCTTAACTGTAAGTGCTAAAGTGTTGAACATCTGCAATCATTTATGTTAAACATACATGCATGAACATTTCACTGTTGGTTCGGTGTGCCCTTAACATACATAACAGTGCATTTTTCTGTTTTATATGGACAAAGGTTTTTTTTTTTTTTTAGGGAAAGCTCGCCTACACGGAACTCCACAGGGTTGTGTTTCCAACGATATACAGTTTGTCATGATTAGATTAAAATTTCATTGCAAAAAAGAGACATAAACTTAAGCATCTTAGTGGCTGAACTGTTACAGTTAAAGTGATAAAACCTTTTATAAATCAACTAAAGAAAATGTAAGGAAAGAAAACTGAAGGGAAAACTTTTTTCCCCAAAAATTATTTTCCTTAATTGTTTTCCCTTTAACTTTCTTTAGTTGGTTTTTCTAAAGTCTTAAATTTAATCTGCAGAAAATCTTATAGAAAGATATTTTGAGAACATCAAATTTGGAATATTTTGTTCTGATATTTATTATATTGCTTTGATTTTCTCTCAATTGTAGGCTAAAACAGATGTAAATATTGTAAAATGCATATACATTGTTTTAATTTCATAAACTTAAAAGGCCCATAAACGTTAGTTTTATTTAACTTTTAAAATTTTTTAACTTCAGCAACAATCTGACAGGTGTCTTTAAAATGAGACCAAGCTTAAATCTAAGCTCTAAAGTGTTGAAGATCTGCAAACATTGAAGTTGAACATGTCCTTTTTCCCTGTTGGTTCAGCATGCCCTTAACATGCATCACAGTGCATTTCTGCGTTTCATGGAGATTTTTTTAAAAACGACAGCAGGAAAAACGTAAAAGTACCTGTGTACCTATTTGTTTTGGGACTGTTTGGTCAAATCCAACTTCTAGAAATATGTAGCTCAAGTGCTTAAATATAACCCAAAGTTGCAGTTTGATCTTGATCTCTGCCTTATGTTGTAAATTGATGATGACGATTCTCTTTATATGTTTACATTAGTCGAGAAACAACAGCTATTGTCTAGCTTTACTGCTGCTAATAAACTATTTTACAGCAAGGGTTCACTCCTGACATGGATCTTAAAAGATTCTGGTTGCTCTCTTTTTATGATATTGTTTGTTTAGAATCCAGAACTGCAAGGATTAATAGAGCTAACATACATACTGGGAGTAAAATCTGTACTGTCACCCATGCTTTGTTAATAAAAAAAGACCATCCAAATACAAACAAACAACAAAAAACTGTGTACATTTAGGCACGGCCATCTCACCTATACTGGACTCTGCAGGCCTGCGGCGGTGCGGACTGTAAAACTGAGAAGAGCCTTTCATTCCCGGAGGAGAAAGAGCATCAGAAGCTGCGATGTTGATCTCACCCGGCAGGAGCTGCGGCTGAAAGAAGCACAACACACTTCAGAAGAAGACCAGAATTAACACATACACATCCAGATATAACTGCAGGTGTTCATTACCTGTGTAACGGGGTAACCTCGCTCTGATTTACCTGAAAAACATAACAGATGACAGTTGCTTTATCACACCTAGATGATCAATGAATTGGCATAGAGTGTATAAAAATGTTTTCAGTTTTTCTTTATTTATTTTCTGTCACAAAAAATGAGATATTTGGTAAAAGAGACAGGAAAACATATATATACATTTTTAAACAAATACCAAAACAATTTTACATTTAAACTAAAACACAGATTATAAAATAAATATTTTATAATGATTTTGATTTTAATATTTATTTTAATTTTATTTTAATTGTTGAATCACTGACATATTTGGGAGGAACTTTACAGGGTTTTTTTCCTGCTTGAGTTTTTTAGTTTTAATTTTAGACCAATCTGATATGACTCATATAATAATAATAATAACTAGAATTGTACATTTCCTAAAGAAAATGTGAGTGGGGTTTGCGTGGCAAATCGATGGGGTAAAATTAATCACTGAACTGGGCAAAAGCAATGGAGTGCTAAGAAATGGACAAATATGTGTTCATGCAGTTGCTAGGGTATCCTAAATGGTTGCTATGCTGTGGCAACGCCTTTTTAATAAGTGAAAACAAAAGCGATTTTATCAGCCTGCATTAAAAGAGCTGAAACGCTGTCTTTCTATGATATTCCTGTGCTGAAATATAGCTAGTTTATGGTGTTATATGGTTGTTAGGGTGCTGAAAGTGGTTGCTAGGGAGTGTTTACAAACTTGTTATGTCACTACTTAATACCGACTTGAAAAGCTGAGTAAAACGAGCCCACCCCCAAGCTTCTACGACTCTCTAATCAAGACATCAATGTCAGCCATTTTGTGCCTATGTTAAGTCTATGGGGATTTTTGAATGTCAGCCATTTTGTGCCAATGTTAAGTGTATGGGGAAATTTGGATTTCAGCCATTTTGTGCCAATGTTAAATGTATGGGGATTTTTGGATGTCAGCCATTTTGTGCCTATGTTAAGTCTATGGGGATTTTTGGATGTCAGCCATTTTGTGCCTATGATAAGCCTATGGGGATTTTTGGATGTCAGCCATTTTGTGCCAATGTCAGCCATTTTGTCCCAATGTTATGTTTATGGTGTTGCTAGGTGGTTGCTATGGTGTTTTGAGTGGTTGCTAGGTGGTTGCTAAGGTGTTGCTAGGCGGTTGCTAGGGTGTCCTGAGTGGTTGCTAGGTGGTTACTAAGGTGTTGCTAGGCGGTTGCTAGGGTGTTCTGAGTGGTTGCTAAGGTGTTGCTAGGCGGTTGCTAGGGTGTTCTAAGTGGTTGCTAGGTGGTTGCTAAGGTGTTGCTAGGCGGTTGCTAGGGTGTCCTAAGTGGTTGCTAGGTGGTTGCTAAGGTGTTTCTAGGCGGTTGCTAGGGTGTTCTAAGTGGTTGCTAGGTGGTTGCTAAGGTGTTGCTAGGTGGTTGCTAGGGTGTCCTGAGTGGTTGCTAGGTGGTTGCTAAGGTGTTGCTAGGCGGTTGCTAGGGGTGTTCTGAGTGGTTGCTAGGTGGTTGCTAAGGTGTTGCTAGGTGGTTGCTAGGGTGTCCTAAGTGGTTGCTAGGTGGTTGCTAAGGCGTTGCTAGGTGGTTGCTAGGGTGTCCTGAGTGGTTGCTAGGCGGTTGCTAAGGTGTTGCTATGCGGTTGCTAGGGTGTCCTAAGTGGTTGCTAGGTGGTTGCTAAGGTGTTGCTAGGGTGTCCTAAGTGGTTGCTAGGTGGTTGCTAAGGTGTTGCTAGGTGGTTGCTAGGGTATTCTGAGTGGTTGCTAAGGCGTTGCTAGGGTGTTGCTAGGGTGTCCTGAGTGGTCGCTAGGCACTTACTGAGGCATTACTAGGCGGTTGCTAGGGCGGTTGCTAGGGTAATTTGGGTGGTTGCTAGGCAGTTGCTAGGGTACCCTAGGTTGTTACTAGGCAAGCCTCACATACATGCTTGGTCATTTGATTGTACTTAGTAAGCATTTCTAGCAAGTTACAGCACTTGGCTAGTCAATATTAGCATGTAGCTAGTCACTGCTAGCATGTGTAGCATATAGGAAGTTCCGCTTGCTAGCATGAGCCAAACGAGCCAACCCCCATGTCTCTACGATGTTCTGATGCTGAGATATAGCTGTTGATAAATGGTTGCTAGGGTACTCTGTTTTGTTGCCATGGGCGTGGTTACAGAGTGAAGTTGGGTGTGGTTGGTTGCCTAAGTCAAATGAGCCAACCCCCAAGTCAATAGGACAGTGCTATGCAAAGATATGCATGTAGGCCAGTTATCATGGAAGTCTATGGGATCAGTTTGGGGGCGTGGCTTGTGAGCTTCATTATCATATTGAAATGCTCATTGGTTGTCTGACTCAAATGAGCCAACCCCCAAGTCAATAGGACACTGCTATGCAAAGATATGCATCAAAGCCCATTATAATGGCAGTCTATGGGACCCGGTTGGGGGCGTGGCTTGTGAGCTTAATTATCATATTGAGATGTTGATTGGTTGTCTAAGTCAAATGAGCCAACCCCCATGTCTGTATGACACTGCAATGCAAAGATATGCATGTAGGCCAGTTATAATGGCAGTCTATGGGATCAGTTTGGGGGCGTGGCTTGTGAGCTTCATTATCATATTGAGATGCTCATTGGTTGTCTGAGTCAAATGAGCCAACCCCCAAGTCAATAGGACACTGCTATGCAAAGATATGCATGTAGGCCAGTTATAATGGCAGTCTATGGGATCCGTTTGGGGGCGTGGCCTGTGAGCTTCATTATCATATTGAGATGCTCATTGGTTGTCTGAGTCAAATGAGCCAACCCCCAAGTCAATAGGACACTGCTATACAAATATATGCATCTAGACCAGTTATAATGGCAGTCTATGGGATCAGTTTGTGGGCGTGGCTTGTGAGCTTCATTATCATATGGAGATGCTGATTAGTTGCCTGAGTCAAATGAGCCCACCCCCATGTCCCTATGACACTGCTATGTAATGTTATTGATGTGTGACATTTATAATGGAAGTCAATGGGATCAGCAATGGGACGTCCCACCCCATGTTAAGTCAATGAGGCAGTTATTAGGGGTCTTTAAATGGTATGGGGGGCGTGGCTTGCGAGCTTCATCATCATATTGAGACGCTGATTGGTTGCCTGAGTCAAATAAGCCCACCTCTAAGTTTGTGTGCCACTGCTATGTGTGGTTGAATGGGAGTCTAGGAAATGAATGGGAGTCAATGGGCAATGTTAAGTGAATGGGACCACTTTGGGACCCCCTAGCACCCCACGGGTACAACTTATACCCCCTTTCGGGGTATGTTCTGACTCAGGCTGCAACCCTTTCGAGATGTGGTAAATCCCATGTCTCTACGAAATTCACAGTTGGTTTCGCAATGCGCGGTGTATATGAGGGGTGAGCGGTGGTCTAGAAAATGAATGGGAGTCAATGGCTCAATGTTAAGTCAATACGAAACTTTGGGACGTCCTAGAGCCCCAGGGGTGCAACATTTACCCCCTTTCGGGGTATGTTCTTGTTAAGGCTGCAAACCCCTACAGATGTGGTAAACCATTTATTTCTACGAAATTCACACTTGGCGCTATAATGCGTCAAAGTTGGGCGTAATGTTAAGTCAATGCGTTTTTGGGCGGGGTTTTTTGGCCCCTGCGGGGCCAAAAAACCTCCGACCCCTTATAAAAGTCATAGCACACCATTCCCGATAAAACCGCACGATTTGACCCCACTTTCAAGGGTCTGGGGCGAAAGCTGCGGGACAAGTTACGCGCCGAAATTTTGTGTGGAAGAAGAAGAAGAAGGAAGAATAATAATAAGTATGGAGAATAACAATAGTGGAATTTGCCTTAAGGCAAACCCCACTAATAATAATAATAATAATGTAGGTAGAATTTGATAGTTATAATATATTATGATAAAACATATTCAAATGAATAGAACAATAAAAATTAAAACATTATATTATTACACTGCATGGTTCAATAATAATAATAACTAGAATTGTACATTTCCTAAAGAAAATGTGAGTGGGGTTTGCGTGGCAAATCGATGGGGTAAAATTAATCACTGAACTGGGCAATAGCAGTTATTGGGGAGAAATGGCAAAATTCATGCGTTTATGTAGTTGCTAGGGTATTCTAAATGGTTGCTATGCTGTGGCATAACCATTTTAATAAGCGAAAACAAAAGCGATTTTATCAGCATGCATCAAAACAACCCAAACCCTGTCTTTTTATGATATTCCTGGGCTGAAATAGGGCTTGTTTATATTGCCATGTGGTTGTTAGGGTGCTATAAGTGGTTGCTAGGGAGTGTCTACAAATTTGTTATGTCACTACTTAACACCGACTTGATAGGCCGAATAAAACGAGCCCACCCCCAAGCTTCTACGACTCTCTAATCAAGACATCAATGTCAGCCATTTTGTGCCTATGTTAAGTCTATGGGGATTTTTGAATGTCAGCCATTTTGTGCCAATGTTAAGTGTATTGGGAAATTTGGATGTCAGCCATTTTGTGCCAATGTTAAGTGTATGGGGAAATTTGGATGTCAGCCATTTTGTGCCAATGTTAAGTGTATGGGGAAATTTGGATGTCAGCCATTTTGTGCCTATGATAAGACTATGGGGATTTTTGGATGTCAGCCATTTTGTGCCAATGTCAGCCATTTTGTCCCAATGTTAAGTTTATGGTGTTGCTAGGTGGTTGCTATGGTGTTTTGAGTGGTTGCTGGGTGGTTCCTAAGGTGTTGCTAGGTGGTTGCTAGGGTGTCCTAAGTGGTTGCTAGGTGGTTGCTAAGGTGTTGCTAGGTGGTTGCTAGGGTGTCCTGAGTGTTTGCTAGGTGGTTACTAAGGTGTTGCTAGGCGGTTGCTAGGGTGTTCTGAGTGGTTGCTAGGTGGTTGCTAAGGTGTTGCTAGGCGGTTGCTAGGGTGTCCTAAGTGGTTGCTAGGGGGTTGCTAAGGTGTTGCTAGGCGGTTGCTAGGGTGTTCTAAATGGTTGCTAGGTGGTTGCTAAGGTGTTGCTAGGTGGTTGCTAGGGTGTCCTAAGTGGTTGCTAGGTGGTTGCTAAGGTGTTTCTAGGCGGTTGCTAGGGTGTTCTAAGTGGTTGCTAGGTGGTTGCTAAGGTGTTGCTAGGTGGTTGCTAGGGTGTCCTGAGTGGCTGCTAGGTGGTTGCTAAGGTGTTGCTAGGCGGTTGCTAGGGTGTTCTGAGTGGTTGCTAGGTGGTTGCTAAGGTGTTGCTAGGCGGTTGCTAGGGTGTCCTAAGTGGTTGCTAGGTGGTTGCTAAGGCGTTGCTAGGTGGTTGCTAGGATGTCCTGAGTGGTTGCTAGGCGGTTGCTAAGGTGTTGCTAGGCGGTTGCTAGGGTGTCCTAAGTGGTTGCTAGGTGGTTGCTAAGGTGTTGCTAGGGTGTCCTAAGTGGTTGCTAGGTGGTTGCTAAGGTGTTGCTAGGTGGTTGCTAGGGTATTCTGAGTGGTTGCTAAGGCGTTGCTAGGGTGTTGCTAGGGTGTCCTGAGTGGTCGCTAGGCACTTACTGAGGCATTACTAGGCCGTTGCTAGGCGGTTGCTAGGTGGTTGCTAGGCGGTTGCTAGGGTAATTTGGGTGGTTGCTAGGCAGTTGCTAGGGTACCCTAGGTTGTTACTAGGCAAGCCTCACATACATGCTTGGTCATTTGATTGTACTTAGTAAGCATTTCTAGCAAGTTACAGCACTTGGCTAGTCAATATTAGCATGTAGCTAGTCACTGCTAGCATGTGTAGCATATAGGAAGTTCCGTTTGCTAGCATGAGCCAAATGAGCCAACCCCCATGTCTCTACGATGTTCTGATGCTGAGATATAGCTGTTGATAAATGGTTGCTAGGGTACTCTGTTTTGTTGCCATGGGCGTGGTTACAGAGTGAAGTTGGGTGTGGTTGGTTGCCTAAGTCAAATGAGCCAACCCCCAAGTCAATAGGACAGTGCTATGCAAAGATATGCATGTAGGCCAGTTATAATGGAAGACTATGGGATCAGTTTGGGGGCGTGGCTTGTGAGATTCATTATCATATTGAAATGCTCATTGGTTGTCTAACTCAAATGAGCCAACCCCCAAGTCAATAGGACACTGCTATGCAAAGATATGCATCAAAGCCTATTATAATGGCAGTCTATGGGACCCGGTTGGGGGCGTGGCTTGTGAGCTTAATTATCATATTGAGATGTTGATTGGTTGTCTAAGTCAAATGAGCCAACCCCCATGTCTGTATGACACTGCAATGCAAAGATATGCATGTAGGCCAGTTATAATGGCAGTCTATGGGATCAGTTTGGGGGCGTGGCTTGTGAGCTTCATTATCATATTGAGATGCTCATTGGTTGTCTGAGTCAAATGAGCCAACCCCCAAGTCAATAGGACACTGCTATGCAAAGAGATGCATGTAGGCCAGTTATAATGGCAGTCTATGGGATCAGTTTGGGGGCGTGGCCTGTGAGCTTCATTATCATATTGAGATGCTCATTGGTTGTCTGAGT